>JASAMX010013198.1:0-96096 GCA_030248175.1 Microlaimidae sp. YZB2_3
TCCATTGCTCTCCCCTGTTTCAAAAAAGTTGCCCCCCCCGTGCCCCACCATTTTGGAATTGCCCCCCATTTTGGAATTGCCCCCCCCGTTTTAACCCCAAGGGGGGCAAATCCTCTAATAAAGGGGGGCATTTTCAGACTGTGCACAGGTCTGGGTATTACAATTTCAGTTGCATAAAATATTAAAATTACCAAAATCTTTACACAGACATGTGCACTGTCTGAAAATGCCCCCTGCTATACAAGTGACTAATGCCCCCACTAAAAAACTAATGCGTCCAATATCTGTTTTCAGGAATTTTCAACTTTTTCCCCCGCCATTTAAAACCTCAGGGGGGGGGGAAGGAGGAGGGGGCAGTGCGCAGGTTTGTTTACGAGGTAACTGGACATAACATTTATGTTAGCATTGTTACGATCTATTTTTCACGCTCATTTGGAACATAATTATATTGTATATAACTGTTTATCTGTTGTTGTTGTCGTTTGCCAGTAACCAGGGTTTCGTTCAACCCTGGTCGGTTCCCTTTGGAACGCTCCACGCCTTGCTCACCCCCTCTTCCCACTCTTGGAGGAGATCAGCAACTGCTGCGGGGTTCGCCCAAAGGTCCTCTGCTCCCAAGGTCGTGTTAATGTGTGTGCATGTGAAGATATGTTGTGTTGTGTTGTGTGTGTTTGTGTTTTGCATAGCAGGCAGTTTGGTGATGTGTATTGTGTGGGATTGATTTTGTGTAGGTAGGAGTAGAGGAAAGGAGATTTCCCCGCCCTCAGTTGGTCGAGGGTTCTTCTGACCCCGCGAGGAAGATTTTCTTCCTTGTTGCTTTTTTTGGTGTTTTTTTTTGATTTTTTGAAGTATTGGGTTTATTGGAGTGTTGTTAATGTGGTTTGTGACTGTGTTTGAGTGGATTTGTTGTTGTAGTGCTTTGTATGTTTTGTTGTGTATGTCTGTTGGAATGTGTTGTGTAGTTTTTGTTGGGAAAGATTCTTTGTTATTTAAGCCTGCTGGGAGCAGGTTGTTGTGTTAAGTAGTTGAGTGGATTGTTTGTGTACATGGCTCCCAATTTTGCTTGTTTTACATGGAGTTAAATGTGTGTTGCTATTGGGAGGACTTTAGCCTCTGTGTGTATGATGTGTGTGTGTTTGTATGCGCTTTGTCTTCTTGAATAATGAGTTTTGTAAGTGCTTTGTTTGTTTGATGTATGTTTGTGGTGGGTGAGAGTGTTTGTATGTTGTCTTCTATGTGTGCGGTAAAGGCTTGCCTGTTTTCTTTTATGTCATTTGTGAGTGTTGTTTAATTGTGTTTTTGTTTGTGTGTGGGCATGTTTAGTGTTGTCTGTGAGTATTGATAGGTGGTCTGAATTGAGTGCATGTAGTGTAGCCATAAGGGGGTGTTGTTAATGTTAGCTGAGATTGTTGTGATGTCTGGACATGTTTGTTGTTCATTAGTTGCTGTTGGTTTGCGTGTTGGTGTATTTGTGTTGAGTACTCTGTGTTTTGAGTTTATGATTATATCCACTACTGTGTCCCCTCTACAATCTTTTATGAGAGAAAACCATAGAGGGGAGTGCGCGTTTATGTCGCCTGTGATGATTGTGTTGTCTTGCTGGGTGAGTTGGTGTATGATGTGTGTTGTGTCTGCTATTTGGTTGTTTTCTGTTGTTGCTGATTGAGTGTCCCTTGGGGGATGTAGATGTTTGCAATGTCTATGTTTTTCTTTTGCCTTTTGTGTGTGCGTGTTATGAGTAGCTCTGCGGTGTTGTGGAGTTTGAGTAGGATTGAGTTGGGAGAAGATAGTGTCTTTGTGTATGTATGTGAGTAGTCCTCTCCCAGTTTTGCTTTGTCTGCACGCGGTGTAGTCTTGTAGCTTTGGTGTGTTTGTTTGCATACTTTGACTTTTGTTTCTTGCACTGTGATTATGTCTGCTTGAGCTCTGTGATGTGCTCTCTGCTTGAGCATTTGTAGCTCTGTGATGCTTGTGTTAATGCCATCAATGTTTATTTGCAGTATTTTTAGTTTTGATTTGGAGTGTTGAGTGTTAATGTTGTTTTGCGCTTGTTGTGATGTGGTGTTTGTTGTGTGTGTTTGTTGGTTGTTGTTTGTATTGTGTTGTTGTATTTTGAGGTTTGTTTGTTTTGTTTTTATGGTTGTTGTTTTTTGTGTTTGGTGTAGGGTGTGTAATTGGCAAGTCCCTGTTAGTTGTTGTTTGTATTGTTTGAGTGCGGTTTGCCTGCATTTTGCATGTACCCAGTGTGGTGTGTGTTTGTTTTTTGCATTGTATTAGTATTTGTTTGTTAGTTATGTTTTTGTTGCATATGTTACATGTGCCATATATTACTGTGACCCTGGGATCAGGGTTGGTTTCAACATCCCCCGCGCGCAGTACTTGAAGCTTCAGCCAGAGCGCGGGTTTCTCAGACTGGAGCTTGGCGAAAAGGTGCCAGCTGGTATCTGGTTTTGTTGCGATCCTGATTATAAAATAAAGCATTGAAAGATGTTGTTTTGCTTCGTTTTGCATTCCCACCACGAGCAGGCCAGGATACTGGAAACATAACTGTTTTATCTCTTTGTGAAAACCATAAAAAACCCTCAATTTTGAAAAATAATATTTTTATATTTTGTGATATACCAGTACGTTAGCCAAAAGGAATATGTACCTAATAATTTTGAAATTCTAGTTTATAAGCTTAGTTTATGAGTCTTTTTTATATTACTCCAGCAGTGCTTTTAGAAAAAAAATCAAAATTTTGCTGTATTTAAATTACGTGAGCTTAGCGGTTGAATTTCAGTTTAAATCATTAACTAAAGCTTTAAAAAAATATTTTCTAGAAACAGGTTGCTATAAAGCATCTTTAAAATTTTTTAAAGCAATTAGTCCATTTATTAACACAAGAGTTATGTAATGCGGTGGACCTACATTTTAAGGGGTCTACTGTCACTAATAGTAATTATTTTTACCTGATTAGGAAACTGGCAAATACTTTCAACTAAGTACTGGTAAGAATGCCAGTCATTAGCTATCAACTGACCCATCACAGGGATTACTTGAAACGAATACAGATCATATAGTCTAAAAATGACAAATTATAAACTAAACCATAATTAGGAATATCAAATAAATCGTCGTTACTACGGCAAGATAAGCCACAATTTGTATACATTATAATGACTGTGAATTATTCTAAATTTCAAACAGGACCTTAATAACTTAAGAATGAGTCACATTCAAGAGTATTTTATAATGACTGTGGTTTATTTTGCTGTAGTTATGACGAAATCATTTAAATTTAGCATAGATAAAAAAAGTTTTAATTATTAGCCTTTCTATGAATAATTTTATTTTTCTATTTTGATTACAGTTGTGTGAAAAATAATAACTAAAAACAAGAAACAAAAAAAATTATTAAAAGCTTGTTTAAAAAAATTGATGCAAATTACAATTAATCAAAACTAAAGATCACCCTAGGTGAGTAAAGTAGAGCGGAACAACCCGCCCAAATATCGAAACAACAACAACCAAAACTAAAACCACTAAAATTGGAGTTTTAAAAGTAAAACCCCATCCCCAAAGATTTTTTTCCTGTAAAATTATTTAAATTTAAGAGACTACTCGCCTATGATTATGATTCTAGTTTATAATTATATTTTTGCTTGCAGTTTGCTACAATTTTGGTCTGATAGTTTTATTACAAAACACTGTATAATCATTTACTTTGAAAGAACAGGGTTTTTAACGTGACTAAATTCCAGGCATAAAAAACGACTTCTAGGCTTAAGAACTCTGAAAGCTTCTTGTAATACCTAAAAAATTCAAAAATAAACTAATTAGTTTGTGATTGTATCATCCTATTTTAAGTCTATTATAAACGCAGTTTCTGTAATAGTGACGATCATAGGTGTCCGACCAGCCTGGACTGCCCGGACCGCCCCCCCCCCTGAGGGCCGGTCCAGGGTACCCCTCCCCCCTAGCGCCCATTTTGGACCCTCCCCCCCTAAAACCCCGGTCCAGGCCGACCCCCCCCCCCTGAAGGCGGTTTTTGACCCTCCACCCTAACAGCTGTTCCACCCCACCTATCTACTTCTATAGATTTGTTATTTTATTTTAACTAATAAAAAAGAAAATCTACTTCGTTTTACAAAATACTATATACAATAACTAAAATTCGTGCGCGGAAATACGTGCGCGCACGAATTTCGTGCGCTAACTTTAAAATGCACTTATTTACGATTGATTTTTTTGTGTTTTTTTTTAAGGTGGAACACTACAGTTAAAACCGCACAAACTTTGTACAGTCACTGTTCATTACAGCTGTAACCAATTTTAAAAAACTACATACTGTATTAATCCTCATGTCCTGAACATCATTTTTTATATTTTGATGAAACATAAAAATTAAAAATAAGCTGTGGCAATGGTCCACAAAGGGGATTCCGACGAATCGCAGGTTTTTTTCACAAAATGGCATATAAAATTTTTTTGTGCATGTCGATTTTAAAAATTTTTTGTACGTAATTAGAAGACGAGTAGATAAAACTTTCCTGTTGTTTTCAGCAAAATCGTATAGAAAAAACTCGAGAAAACCCGACATTTTGAAAAGTTTTTTGAGAAAATTTTATTAACTTTGGAGCCTAATTTCTCAGTAGATCTCTATACGATTTTTAAATAAACAACGCCAATGTTTCTAACCCGTTGAGTTCTCCATTTTGATATATATTTTGTTAAAATCGGTCTGTAAACAAATTTTCATAATTTTGCAACGGATGAATTTGATTTGACGTCGGGAACATTTTGAAACATTCGCTTAAAAGTACTTTTTAACAAAGGTTTACAAGACGAGCAGTAGCCGAGTGGTTAGAGCGTAAGACTTAGCATACAGAAGGTTTAGGTTCGAATCCCCCTGGGAGTTATTTTTAACACCAAAAAAAATTTTTTTTTTAATTTTAACTTTTTTTTAATTTTTTTAACTTTTTAATTAAAAAAATGTACATTATTCAATACTGTATTCAACCCAGAGTACGTACTTTAAGGTGGTTTTGAAGTGAAAGCGGGGTAGAGTCAGAGTGTCCCTCCTAGGGGAGGTCGCAACCCCCCCTAGCGCACCCTCGGGGGTCAAATCAAAAAACGAAGTTCGGATTCGTAATCAGGACCCCCGAAAACCCACGAGTGGTTGTTTTTGAAAAAATCAAAGAAATTTTCGGAACTGTAGTGTTCTACCTTAAATTGTTTATTTGATTATTACTACAAAAACAATATATAACGTTGTATTCTCCAGGGTTTATAAACAATTTTTTATCAAACATTAAAGTTTCTCAAATATATCTCAAACATTCAATTAGAATATTTATTATTTATAAAAAAACAACAAATTTTCAATAAGGACAGTGTTTTTAACTAAATTTATCCATATGATAAGTAGATAACAAAGTATTTTGTAAAACGAAGTAGATTTTCTTTTTTATTAGTTTGCAAAATAAAATCAAATTTTGTTTTCTATAATTTTTTGGATTGCTGAGCTTTTTAATGTGTAAAAATGTAAATGTTTTCATAATAAAAAAAAACAAAAATAAACTATTTAATTATCGTAGAGTAATGTTTTATAATATTTATTCCAAAAAATCGATCAATTATTTATATGCCAATAACAATAACTAAAATTCGTGCGCGCACGAATTTTGTGCGCTAACTTTATACACGTACTGTGCTTAATGTGCGATAGGCATAAAAATCGTTTTTTTCGTGCGCGCGACTGAAAATATACAGGCTCAAAATTCGTGCGCGGAAATTCGTGCGCGCACGAATTTCGTGCGCTAACTTTATATACGTATATTATATTCCTCATAAATATAACAATAATTTTAGTGTTATATACAAATTTTTATAATTTATAATAAACCTTAGGTTTTTTACAAACTGGTTGGTACGTTACATTAAAAATAAAAAAAATAAAATTCAGATGTTCGTTTTAAAAACGAACCGTTTTTTAAAAACGAACGGTCCGTTTTTTTTAAACGACCGGTCCGTTTTTTGCGCTGCCGCCGTTCGTTAAACACTTGCCCGCCAAGTTGCCGCATGCAAAATAATGAAATGAAAACAAAATACAATGATTATTATTATTTATTATGTAACTGGAAAATAGAAGAAAGTTGGTCAAACTTTTAGCGGAAGCAAAAAAAATCAACAAAAAGGTTCTTCTTATAATATATTAACGTTTTTAACAGTTTCCAAAAGTTTTTTTGGCAGGTCCAGGCTATTCCCCCCCCCTAAGTACTCCAGTCTAGGCTTCCCCCCCTAAGGACCCTTCAGTCCAGGCTACCCCGGGGTCAAAATTTTTCGAAAATTTGGTCCAGGCTGACCCCCCCCTCCTGGGCCTACAAAATGGTAAAAAATGGGCTGACCCCGGGGTCAAAACCTCCCCCCTAGCCGTCAGGGGTCGGACACCTATGTTGATAATATCTATTATTTGATAATAAGTAGTACCCGTAATTTAAAAAAAAATTGTATTAAATTTTGGAATTTTTGGCTACAACCGTGAAACCTTCTTATGACCCAGGTCATACTTAGGTAATACATAATGTTTCTGCGTGATTAGTGTCCAGTGAGCGAGCAAATTGAAATGGTTAAAACTGTACGGTAGCAATATGCAGATTTTTCTGACGGATACAGTGTGATAGGCGCCCGGAAAAAAAACATTCTGCAAAATATTTTCGGAAAGAATATCTTCTGAAAGACTTTTAAATTCTCAACTAAAAAAATATTTTTTCCCCCTAAGTCTAAGCAAAACCTTAAAATCAAGCTAAAACGACATAAAAAAATTTAAAAAAAGCTTTAAATTTTTTTATAATACTGAATAATTTACTGCTCAAAGAAGATATTTTTTCCGGAAAAATCTTTTTTGCTGAAAATCGTGTGACAGCACAAAAAATTGTAAACTTGTGCACTGCCCCCCCCCTTCCCCCCGGGGTTTTATTGGGGGGGGCAATTCCAAAACGGAGGGGAGGCAATAAAACGGGGGGCAAGCAGGGAAAAAGAGAAAAAAGAAGGGAAAAGAGAAAAAGGGACAAAAAAGCGCAAATAAGGTAAAAATAAGTCTAAAATATCTTACAATACATTGAAATAGACTAAAAACTGCAAAAAATTTGCCATGATGGCGTCATCATAGGTCAAAAATGGCTTCATAATTTTAGGGTACTTTTTCATTTTTTGGCGGGGGGGGGGGCAAATCCTCCAGTAAAGCGAGGGGGGCATTTTCATACCGTTCACAGGTCTGAACACTATTAACCTTTTATTAACGTTTTAAACACATGTTTTAAATCTAAAAGGATAAAAAAACCTTAAATTTTGTAATAAACATCATCTGTAATTAAAATTTCTAGTGTATTTTAGCGCTTAAATTAAAAATTTTCTCAACCGGGGGCATTCTGCCACCGACCCCCTGACAAGGAGCTCTGCCCCTTGACCCCGCTACCCGCTGGAGGGCTCTCGCCCCATAGATGAACACGGTCAAAAAGTTGGGGGGGGGTGTTTACCCCGGGAAAATGAAATTTCAAAACCTAGGAGGGGGGTCCTAGGAAGGTTGAACCCCCCCTAGCTTTCTAGGGGGGTCGACCCGGGGTGGAAGATTTCAAAACCTAGAGGGGGTCAGGTGGGATCCGATTTCCAAAACAAAATACTTTTAAACCATTAAATATTTAATAATAGTTTTTTTTATAAGATAATACTACATTTTATTGAATAAAAAACAATATTTAGGTATAAAAAGGGTGTAAAAACATGAATTTGTGTTAAAAATTCACGTTTTTGCAATAAAATTTAGTATAAAAAAGTACTTAAAAGTTTCTTGAGAGAGGAGGCGGCGGGGTCAGATTTCAAAATCTAGAGGGGGGTCAGGGGTAAAAAATTTGAACATTTGGGTGCATAGGTCACCGACCTTCGACGGCTCAGGGGGGGTCCACACCCCGGGGTGTGGAGGTTTTTGACCTCCAGGGGGGGGGTCACACCCCGGGGTGTTTTTTTTGAAAAAAAGCAGGGGGGGGTGGTCACACCCCGGGGTGTTTTTTTTGACCAAAATTGACAATTTTTTGTTGTAATTTGTCCATTTTTTTATCATTTTTTGGGATTGTGGGGTGGGGGGGTGGACAAAAATGGGCCTAAGGGGGGGGTCAGGGGTTCAAGGGGTCGATGGGGGAGAGGGGTCAAAAATGGGCCTTAGGGGGGGGGGAGGTCTCAGAGGCCGTAGGGGGGGTGACCTCCCCCTACCCCCCCCCCCTTCGGTGACCTATGTTTGGGTGTAGGGGGGCCCCTGGATTTTTTTCTAGGGGGGGGCCAAAATTTCGAGGCTAGGGGGGTGAACCACACCCTACCCCCCTTGTTCATCTATGCTCGCCCCCCCATTTCTAGGGGGCTGCCACTTCTCGACCCCCTTTTAGGTTTAGTGTTTACTACCCTAGACCGCCCCCCCCAAAATAAAATCCTGGGCACGCCACTGCATATAATTTATTTTCTGCGTAAAATTAGCGTTTTTGTACTCATTTTCTTTTCAAAATTTAAAAACGATATTGTAACCAAAAAAGATAGAATAATAATGTGAGAATGTATCAAGAATAAATGATTTCTGCTCTTTAAAACTCGCTCATTAAAAAAACGACATCCGAGCCCATTTCTAATTATTTTATACACTAATTGCACTGCTGCCCCGAAGGGGGGAGGGGTTTAACGCAGGGACGAAACCAGGGGGCGGCCGCCAGAGATGTTTTTGGGGGGGGGGGACAGAGGGGTGCACCCCCCCCCCCCCCTAGAGCCAAAATTTTGGACCCCCCCCTGGAAAAAATCCAGGGGGGCCCCCCCTCCCCCCCCAAGCTCGAGAGCGGTCCGACCTACCCCCCCCCTGGAAGGCTGGACCCCCCTCCCCCCGCCCTCCCGACCAATTTGGAAGTATATTTTTTTATTTACTGTCAAAAACACAGGTTTTTAGTTAAAAACAGTGTTTAAATACACTTTTTAGGCCTAAATAGGCTGTTTTAATACATAAAATTCAATATTAGACCTAAAAACACTTAAATTATTGAGTTTAAAAAATTTTGCTGAAAAATTGGACCCTCCTGACCCCCCCCCCCCCAAATTTAAAATCTCGCACCTAGGGTCGACCTCTCATAAAAACCCAGGGAAGTCCGGACCTTTCCTTGGACCCCCCGCCCGAAAAAATTTTGGCCTTCCATCCGGGGGTGGACCCCCCCCCTAGCGGACCCGACCAAAAACATCTATGGCGGCCGCCCCCACCCCCTCCCGAAACGGTCGGACAGGGGGAAAAATAAGGATAGTGGTTGGGCGGGGGGGGGCGGCCACCCCCCTTGAAATGATCGCCAGATAGTAAAATTTGGGGGTTTTCAGAGGCTAAAATTCAAAATTTTCTAGCGCCTCGCTACTCGCTGGGCGCCAAACTATAAAATAATTTTAGTACTGTAGCGTTCGTTCTGGTAGCTACAAAGTTCTGTTTGTTGGCCTGAGATGTAGTTCCAAGTTCAGTCGCGTTCCCGCTTTAAAGTTTATTAGGGTAATATTTACAGCAACCGGGGCAATATTACTAAGGGGCTGGCACAGCTTGGAAAGAAGCGGGTGGCGGTTAAGTTCTAACAAAGATCTAATAAAAAAGATCTGTTGAACTCTCGATCTTTGCTCCTTGCAAGCTTGGAAGTCCTTGGCGCTTGAGGCGAGAAGTGGGAGAAGTAGCAAGATGATCGTTAAAGAACCGACCACTAAACGCAGAATTAGTTTCAATGGTCGACCAACTTAATACATCTCTTTTTATAGGCAGACGAGGAATGCACCTCGTGAGCTCTAACCTTCTCGCCCCAGACGCTCAGGAATGCAACCAAGATTTTTAAAAACAAAGATAAAACTGTTAGATAAGGAATTTTAGAATTAATAAAACTATGAAAACTAAAAGAATTATTTTTAATTAATTGGGTTATTACATTTCCTCTCCTCCTTACAAAGCTGTGCCCTCACAGAAAACAAAAATATAAAAATAATATAAAAATAGCTGTGTTTTGTTCAGGTTTCTTTTCAGTTCATTTAGGTGCAGAAGCAGAATGTAGGTCGGCGTTGTTTTCTAGGGTAGGTCGCAATAGATTAGTAGCTCTGCTTGACATTCAGTAAACAGCTATTTAGTGTTGTTAAGTGCAGTTTTAATAAGAATTGTGCAATTGTAGTTCAAAGCTAGTATGCTAAATATCCTGTTTCTTTATTAGTTCAGATCATAGGTCACCGACCTTCGACGGCTCAGGGGGGGGGTCCACACCCCGGGGTGTGGAGGTTTTTGACCTCCAGGGGGGCGCCCCCGCGCCTTTTTTTAAAAAAAAACAGGGGGGGGGGCCACCCCCCCCCCACACATTTGACCAAAATTGACAATTTTTTGACGAAATTTGACCATTTTTTAAGCATTTTTTGGGATTGTCTAGTGAGGGGGGGGGGAAAAAAATGGGCCGAGGGGGGGGGGGGGGGGGGGGGGTGGGGGGGGGGGGGGGGGGGGGGGGGGGGCGGGGGGGGGGGGGCGCGGGGGCGGCGCGCGGCGCGGCCCCCGCCCCCCCCCCCCCCCCCCCCCCCCCACCCCCACCCCCACAACAAAACCCCAAACACCTGGAATATCACTGCTGATGTCATTGGAAATGTTATAAGCATCAACTGAGGGGGAATAAGGCTTCATAGTTTTTTAAATAGTGTTTTTAGATTTTAAATATGACTGGCATGAATGTTGTTTTGAAAACAGGAAGAGCGATTTTGGCTAAAAATTACGTTTTATTTACTGTTTGAAACGCCAAGAGTATTACCGTTGTTAAAAACTTGGGGATATAAAGCGTAGTAATAAAAAAGTTTTTAGATTAAAATATGAACAGAAGAAAAATATTTTATTAAACTATTTAATTCTTAGCCTTGTAGCGAGCGAGAAGTTTAATGTTTTGACTAAGTTTTTTAGTGCGCTGGTAGCCGGAGCCTGCTATTTTGTTGTTCGAGCGTATGAATCTGCAAATGTGTACTTTTATTAAATTAAATTTAAAAATATTAAAAAAATTACAAAAATATATACAAACCGCAGTATGGGATCCAGGAGGCTTTAGTCGACCCATACTGTGGATGCAGCTTATTTTGGTTAATTTAAAAAAAATTGGTAAGTTAAGAATAATTTGTAATTAAAAAATTTTTTTTAAACCTTGAGTTTAAATATAATGTTGAATTTATGATGTAGTAATATGCTTTTAAAAATGCTTATTTGAAAAAGTAGCGAGCTATAAAATTTAGGTTTTTTTTATAATATTTTTTAAGTGGTGAAAAAATTTAAATTAGAAAAATGCTGCTGGTTAGTCGTTTATTTTGATAAATTAAGTGTAAGTTCCTGCGTAATATAGTTCTTGTCTTAGATCTGTGGCCGGCTGTTGGATAGCTTTATTCCACATCGGTCTGCTTCTGCTGCTTTTTCTGTCTCTGGACTGACGTTGCTGCTTAGCTGTCTGCTACTGCCTGTTGATGAAATGAACTGATTGTTCTTGATAAGCGCGGAGTCTTTGTTGCTGCTGCAGTTGCTTGATATATCTGACGAATCTCCTGGGCGTACGCGAATCGTCTGGCCGCTGCTGAATTAGATTGGTCCCAATTCGATTTGGCGGTTCCTTTGGTTCATCCACTGACTGGGGGTTTTACAGATCGTTGTGGACTGAACTGAATCCTCCTGATCGCTCTTTGAAAAGGGAACCTGTGATTTAGAAAGCGTCGGTTTCTGTACGATCTAGAAGGTTGACGTCGTCAGGAAGACAGTGACTGCCCTGATGGTGCTGAGTTTACCGTATGAGGCTACGCTTCCCAGCCACTCTGCTGAGCCTGGACTCAGGAAGTTTTCTTGTCAGTAAAATTCTTCTCCTAGCCGGTCGTGAAACCCTGGTTATCCAGGAGGAAATCCTAGCCGACTTTTCAGTCCTGGTTATCTAGGATTCTGTTTTCTCCTTCTAGGCGCTTGTACAGCCCGTTCTTCTAGAAGGGAAAGATCGATCCTCAGTAGTGTCTAGACTTCTCTAAATACTGATCTCCTTCTGGCCGATTGGAAATCCAAACCTGGTTATCCAGAAGGGAAGGATATCCTCAGATTTCGCGAATTCTTAGTGGATCTGGTCTCCTTCTAGCCCGTCGTTCGAACCTGGTTATCCAGGAGGGAATCCTTTTTTGTCTGTAGAGGATCTGGTCTCCTCCTAGCCGATCGTTCGACCCTGGTTATCCAGAAGGGAATCCTCTTGTGTCTGTAGTGGATCTGGTCTCCTTCTAGCCGGTCGTTTGAACCTGGTTATCCAGGAGGGAATTCTCTTGTGTCTGTAGTGGATCTGGTCTCCTCCTAGCCTATCGTTCGACCCTGGTTATCCAGAAGGGAATCCTTTTCTGTCTGTAAAGAACTGTGCTCTCTCGACGACTGTGCACTTTTCGCCGAGACAGCTACTGGTCTATCGGCAGGTCGGGTCCTCTACTGGTGACGAAGATTGGATTGGATAGCCCTGGCGATCCCTCACCCCGGCAGGTGAACTCGTGTCACTCTGCTGGGTCTCCAAATGTAGCGTTCGTTCTGGTAGCTACAAAGTTCTGTTTGTTGGCCTGAGATGTAGTTCCAAGTTCAGTCGCGTTCCCGCTTTAAAGTTTATTAGGGTAATATTTACAGCAACCGGGGCAATATTACTAAGGGGCTGGCACAGCTTGGAAAGAAGCGGGTGGCGGTTAAGTTCTAACAAAGATCTAATAGAAAAGATCTGTTGAACTCTTGATCTTTGCTCCTTGCAAGCTTGGAAGTCTTTGGCGCTTGAGGCGAGAAGTGGGAGAAGTAGCAAGATGATCGTTAAAGAACCGATCACTAAACGCAGAATTAGTTTCAATGGTCGACCAACTTAATACATCTCTTTTTATAGGCAGACGAGGAATGCACCTCGTGAGCTCTAAACTTCTCGCCCCAGACGCTCAGGAATGCAACCAAGATTTTTAAAAACAAAGATAAAACTGTTAGATAAGGAATTTTAGAATTAATAAAACTATGAAAACTAAAAGAATTATTTTTAATTAATTGGGTTATTACAGTACCCCAATTGACCCCCAAAAACCAAAAAATTTTTCTATAGTAGATAGTCACTTTCTGCAGTATACATACATATATCTCGCTATTTATCTTGCCTAATGCTAATGTTATTTCAAAGTTAATACAATATATTTTATAAGTAATAAGTATTACACAAAAAGCAAAACAAACAATCATATTGGTTTATTTATATACCTCCCCCCTTCTAATTTTTCCAGTCGCCTATAGCATGGGCTCGGATTTTTTTCATATAGGTAGGTAGGTACCCTAAAAAAACATGGAGTCGATATGCTGCTCATGTGCTTTAGTTTACAATGTGGATGTAGCTAAGGAAAGGTCTCTAAATTCCTTTTTTGTGAAATCCAGGCTCTGCCAATGTGTGCTATGTATAATTTTTAACAAAGAAAACATGTTTTTACCGCTAAAAACATTAGATACCGGTAATAGGTTATTAGGCCAAAAACAGTGTATTATACAGCTTTATCCACGTTTATCCCTGCTGTTAATCCCAAAAATTAAGGAGAGGGCGGAGCCTCCTCCCCTCTTTAATTTTTGAAAACGTTAAAAAAGCCCCTCCGCCCTCTCCCCCCCTCCCTGGTACGTCCCTGGTTTAATGACGGGACATTTCCAAAATGGAGGAAAAAAGTCAAAAAAATAAAAACAGGTCTAAAATAGTTTAAAATTTTGGAAACATTAATGCGGAATAAAAGGAGGCCTGTGACATGCGGTGGAAAAAGCAAAAAAAACAACAATAAAATCAAAGTATAAATAGGTTTTAAATGGCTTAAACTAGCTAAAAACTGCAAAATTTTCGTCAAAAATAGCGCATATTTTTTAAGTGTTTGTTTTTATTTTCAAGCAGGGAGCATTAAAAAAGGGGAATTATGCACTACTAAAGCGGAAGGGGCATTTTCGGACCGTGCACAAGTCTGTATCCTGCATTGTGAAAAAAAATCAAACTAATGTAATCACGCATGAAATTATTGCAGACGAGGCCGATTACGATTTTTCCAACTCAAACGGTGGTCAGAAGCGCCCCAGGTACGATGCAGGGGGATTTTCGGCATCCAATATCGATCCTATGGAGACTCTGGAGCAACTGCAGAGACAGCTGGGTATACTTGTTTCTTAGCTTTAGTTAGGTGCCTAACTAGGCCTATTTAAGCATAAATTGGCTGTTTTAGTACAGACATGTGCACTGCCCCCCCCCCCGGGGTTAAAACGGAAGGGTGCAATTCCAAAATGGGGCACGGGGGGCAATAAAACGGGGGGCAAGCAGGGGGAAAGAAAAAAATTAGAAAAAAAGAAGGGAAAAAGGGACAAAAAAAGCGAAAATAAGGTAAAAATAGGTCTAAAATGGCTTAAAATACATTGAAATAGGCTAAAAACTGCAAAAAAATTCGCGATGATGGCGTCATCATAGGTCAAAAATGGCGTCATATTTTTAGGGTACTTTTTCATTTTTTGGCGGGGGGGGGGCAATAAAACGGGGGGGGAAATCCTCCAATAAAACGGGGGGGCATTTTCAGACCGTGCACAGGTCTGTTTAGTATACAAGTAGCCCTTGTCAGCCATATGGCTGACAAATAATTTTTCCCGCATTTTTTATATTCATTTACTTTTTTTTCAAAATTCAACCCTTTTATGCCATTCCCATGACTGTAAGCTTTACAGTGATACCTCAGATACCCACTCTAATTTTAGTTGGTGAGAAGGGTCTTTCCTTCTTTTGGTGAAAATATGTTGTCCAGCATAAAAATGTCCGTGTTAATTTGTTTACTAATTTCAACCACCTTATGATGCTCCCTAAACTATAAGGTTTTCCATAATATCTCATTTATCCTAATTTTTTCTGTGGTTGGGGAGAAAGGTTCTTGCATCTTTGGTAAAATTATGTTGTCCAATATAAAGATGTCCATGTTATTTTTTTAAAATTTTAACCCATTTATGACATTCTGCAGACTTTAAGCTTTGCAATGATACCTCATTTAGCCCAATCCGTTTTGTTGTTGGGAAGAAGCCCCCCTTTTGGTCAAAATGCGTTGTCCAGCATAAAAATGTCCTTGTTATTTATTTTTTGAAACATTCAATCCTTTTATGACATTTCTTGAAACTTAAGCTTTGCAATGATATCTCATTTAGCCCAATCGTTTTCGTGGTTAAAGAGAAAGTTCGTTGCCCCTTTTAGTGAAAAAACGTTTTCCAACATAAAGATGTCCATGTTCATTTTTCCAAAAACATGATATTCTGACTTTAATTTGGTAAATTACTCTTACCACTAAGTTTGAACCACTTCAAAGATAAAAAAATTTTTAACTTTCAAAGTCCATAGGGCCCTGTTTTTGTGAAAATTTGTTGTCCAACCAAAAGATGTCCATACAATTTTTTTTAATTTTAACCCCTTTATGACGTTCCCCTGTCTGTAAACTTTGCAATGATATCTCATTTACCCCAATCCTTTTGCTGGTTGGAGAGGAAGATCGTTCCTCTTTTTAGTAAAAAAACGTCCAGCATTAAGATGTCCATGTTAATCTTATCAAAAAACATGACATTTTGGTTTTACATTGGATAATTACTCTTATCAATAAGTTCGAGCCAATTCAAAGACAAAAAATTTTCACTTTCCAAAATCCATAGGTTTCCCCTCTTTGTGAAAATGTTTTGTCTAGGCTAAAAATGTCAATGCAAATTTTTTTCTAAATTTCAACCTTTTTATGACATTCTCCCGACCGTAAGCTTTGCAATGATATCTCATTTAGCCCAATCCCTTTTGTGGTTGGTGACCAAGGTAATTCCCTTAGTTAATGAAAAAAAGTTTGTCCAGTATAAAGATGTCCATGTTCATTTTTCCAAAAATCATGATATTCTGGCTTTAAATTGCCTAATTATTCTTTCCAATAAGTTTGAGCCAATTCTGAGTCAAAAAAATTTTTAAGTTCCAAAATCCATAGGGCCCCCATTGGTGAAAACGCGTTGTCCAGTATAAAGGTGTTCATGTAAGTTGCTTCAAAATTTCAACCCCCTTACGACATTTCCTGGGGTATAAGCTTTCCAACGATACCTCATCTACCTTAATCCGTTGGGTGGTTGGGGAGGAGTTAGGGAACACACAGACTCACAGACAGACAGACACACACACACACACACACACACACACACACACACACACACACACACACACACATTTATAGATAAAATTCAATATTTAGACCTAAAACACTTAAATTATAATTGAAAAAACTTTCTTAAAAAATCGGACCCCCCACTAAAAAGCCAGGGGGTCCAACGTCCGACTCTTCCCCCATTCTCAAAAAAAGGGGGGGGGGACGGGTCAATGGAGAATTCCGGAGGGGAGTAGGTTGTCAAAATAAAAACTTTTGAAGGAGGAAAGAGGGCCCCTAGATTTTTATCTAGGGGGGGCGGTCTAAACTTTTGAGGCTAGAGAAATGGGCCCCATTGTAGGTGGAAAGAGGGGATCAGGTTGGGGAGGTTATACCCCTATAACACCCGATTACTACCGACACCTCCCGCCCTAAAATTTAGGAGATCCTGGTACTAAAAATGAGGTATTTAAGGTATGCCCCAAAAATTTTTTTGCGATACCCTCAATTTTAAGGGTAGGGTATACCTCCATAGGTGGGCGTGGGCAGTCACCCGGATTTTAAGGGGGGGAGTTATACCTGACCCCCAAAAATTGGGTTGGTGTTCCAAAAATTTTTTAGGGGTATACCTGAAATATGTAATTTTTGATGTTTTTAGTACTGGTACCCCCAAATTTTAGGGTGGGAATGTCCGGGGTACCCCAAGTTTTTGGGGGGGCGGGGTGGGAGTGTCGACTATAATCAGAAATTTTTTTTGGGGGAGTATGTATGAGTATGACCCCCCAAACCCCCCTGCCCACTTATGCGTTATGGGTATACCCGACCCCTGAAATGGGGGGTGTCCCAAAGAAATTTTGGGGTATATGCACCCCAAATACCCCATTTTTAGCATTTTAATTCTGGAATCCCCCAAATTTTAGGTGGGTTTCTGACTGTGGTACCCCCAAATTTTAGAGGGACGTCGGCAGTTAGATATTGAGGGTATAACCCCCAACCCCCCCCTGCCCATCCATGCTCCCTCAATCCGGGAGGCTGCCCACCTATGGACCCTAACCTACCTCCCCCTATGCTCATTTATGCCTGATCCCCTTTAAATTTCAAAATTTTCCATCCGGGGTTGATTACCCTAAAAAACAGGTGGAAAGGGGGTCCGACGCCGACCCCTTCACCTAGGACGCCGCCCCCCCCCTTAGATATTAAAATGTCTATACCAAGGGTAAAGACCCCCGTAGCACCGGTGACTGTTTTCATCTATGGAGTTAACAAACCCCTCCCTTCCCCCCTTTCCCGGGTACTGTTTTCATCCATGGAGTTAACCAACCCCTCTTCTCAACGCTCCCTCAGTGCTCATGTATGCTAGTAGTTATATAAAATTATCTTATTTTTTCAGGCATCAAACTGCAACAGCAACAGAGTTGTCTAAGTGATATGGCGACAGAGTCTGTTCAGTCCGGAGCGCCCAAAACCCAGCGCTGTTTCACCAGCGGTGGAAAAAGGATGGAAGAAGTTTCCCAGAGTGGACCGGGGTGCCAGGGTCAGCCGCCAGAGCAATCTGTAGTGGGGAGACCCGGAGAGGAAGCCCCCCGCCGCTGGCAGTCCCCGAACCAACTCCGGATTTTTGAGGTTGTGGATGACGAGATTGGACAACCGCTCTCGACTGAAGGGATAGGTAAAGACATGGAGGAGGTAGGGGAGTTATACCTGTCTCCCAAATATCTCAGGAGAGGGGATAGGGGATTTAACCCCCAAAAATCTCGAAACTGCCGAATTAAAATTTGAAGGTACCCCAAACCATAGGGGTGGGGGAACAGCCTCTGAAATTTTGGGTGATGGGTAGACCCATAGGTGGGCAGCCTCCCGGATTTGGGAGGGTATACCCGATTCTAGGACACGAGGGTACTGGACACAAGTGTACCGGACATGAAGGTACTGAGCTAAGAAAAAATACGTTTACCACAAATATGTAAATTTTTTAAACTGAATGAGCCAAACTAAATTTTAATCGTTTGAACGTGAAGACAATTAAACGTTACATAAGTCGTTTCGTTTTTGATTATAAATAACATTTTTTTCTTGCTTAAATATAATGCAATTTAATAATCAAAAAACTTCGTAAATTGTTTAAAAAACATCATACTAAAACATGAAATTTTTAAAGGTTATTTTACACACAATTTAAACCATGGGTTTTTAATAAAAACAATGATAATGTTTGAAGCTATCTCCGAATCTCTGGAGCTTCGAAACCCTGCCTTTGAAAAAACTAAAGAATTATTTTTATTTTTAAGCGCACGCCCCTTACGCCCGCTTATTGGTTAAACAGACCTGTGCACTGCCCCCCGGGTTTAAATACATTGAAATAGGCTAAAAACTGTAAAAAATTGCGATGATGGCGTCATCATAGGTCAAAAATGGCGTCATAATTTTAGGGTTACTTTTTCATTTTTTTTTCGGGGGGAGGGGGGCATTGCATTTCCAGACCGTGCACAGGTCTGGGCTAAAGGGCCACCGATGGTTTATTTGCCCATTACAATATCGACCCGCCAGAGTAGTTCGTATTTCCATAGCATAATGGTTAAATGATTTATACAATGCTCAAATTATGTTATTTTAGCTGACGCCAGTTCCCAGCAGAACGGGCCGATCTACAACGTGGTCGAAACGCCGAGCCCGTCAGCATCGGCCGCTTTAAAAAGCCCGGCTGGCGCTTCTCAGACTTTCAGTCCCTCGGTTACCACCCCCGGAGAAAGCGGCGTCTTGGAGTCAAGTAAGCTTGAAAATTCTCTGCTTGTTTGTTTGTCGGGTTGCTTTTTTTGTCTGTTCGCTTGTTGTTTTGCGGACACGATCCCCGGAGCTAAGGGTATAGCATTAGAGTTAGAAGGAAGTCCGACTCCCCCCCTCCTTTGGATTTCTATGGGAAGTCGGTCCGAAAGGGAATTTTAGAATAAGGAGAGGGTCGGAAGTCCGATATCTGAGGAAAAACATTGTAATCAAATCATTAAATAGGTGGGTGCCCTGGGGAAGTATACTCCTCCTTCCCCTTCCCTCCCCCCTAAAATGCCTATTTCGGGCGTTTTCTCCTTTTACTTTCTTTCCCCCTTACATGATGACAAGTCTTGTTTACGCCAGGTAAAAAAAGAAACGTGTGCCACATTACACATTTCTAATTTTACCATTTTTAGCGACTTTTAAAAATCTAACCCTCCTCCCCAAAGCTCGACAGTAATCCGGCCTAGCCCTCTCTCATAGCGAATCCGATCCCCTAACTCTCCCCTCTCAGCCAGTTTACAAATATTATTTTTATTTACTGTTAAAAACAACAGTTTTTTTAGTATAAAAACAGTGTTACACTTTCTAGGCCTAAATAGGCGGTTTTAGTTTATAAAATTTAATATTAGACCTAAAAACGCTTAAATTACTGATTTAAAAAACTTAAAAAATCGGACACCCCTAAATTTAAAATCTCGCACCACGGATGGACCCCCCTAAACAGCCAGGGAGTCTCTGGCCCCTCTAGACCCTCTAAAAACTTTAGGCCTTTTACTTAGCGGACTCGACCTAAACAAAAACATCAAATGTCAAGCGGCGGACTCCATCTTACGTCGGTGGTTCCCCCTCCCTTTTTCTGTATCTATAGTCACAATTCTCAGAATATTCTCGGATTTAATGATTGCAAAAGAGACAATAATAGACACTACGTAACCGTTTAATAAATACATTTTGGCTTATAGTTAATAAATAATAATAATAAGTTTAATAAATACATCGTCTGTTGATTACATTTAAAAAAAGTCGAAATTAAATTAGAATTTATCAAAAACCTTACAATACTGATGAAACTTTCAAAATAAACAAAATTTACAAAAATCATTATTTTGTAATAAAACCATTCAAAACTAAAAAAAGTTGTTTTTTTAATTTTTTTAAAGCCAACGTAATTTTCGTATTGTACAGATTTCATCTGCCAAAAACCCATTTTTTAGCATTTTTATTTTTTTTATTCCGAAGACCCATTCAAAACTAAAAAATATGTTTAAAGCCAACGTAATTTTCGTATTGTACAGATTTCATCCGCCAAAAACCCATTTTTTAGCATTTTTATTTTTTTATTGAGAAGACCGTAAAATGTTAGTAATTGGCTTGGTTGGCAGTAAACTTCAGAAGAAGAACTTCAGAATAAGAAGAATGAAAAAATGATTTTTTATTTTGTTTCAGGATGTGCATATGTGATTGTCCACCTATGTATGCCGTTAAATTCGTAGTAAAGGAGTTAGCAGTTATTGATTTTTCTGGTGAATTATCTCCTTCCAAGCATCCGCACAGACAGAGAACCCTATGTATTTTTGCTCTAAAAATGACGTTTGTTGTTTTAGAAAATGGGGATGAGGAAACGGAGCTGCTGTCAACCGGGTCGACTAGCTCTTCCTCGCTGGCCATCCCCAGTCGGACCCACACACCCCAGTGGCCCTACAGCAGCGACTGGACCTTTAAACTACCCTCCTACCCCACCGGTGACAATGGAAGGTACTGCACCTAAAGTCTGTTTAAAAATGAAAAATGACTGACCGCAAAACTTGAACTTTAAAACATAACTCGTTCCCCCGTTACAACCGTGAAATCTTCGTTCGACAAAGGTAAAATCTTCGTCTTACGTTGGTGGCAAACCTGTGCACGGTCTGGAAATGCCCCCCCCCGTTTTATTGGAGGATTTGACCCCTGCCCCCGTTTTATTGCCCCCCCCCTTCAAAAAATGAAAAAGTACCCTAAAATGATGACGCCATCATCGCTAATTTTTTGCAGTTTTTAGCCGATTTCATTGTATTTTAAGCTATTTTAGACCTATTTTTACCTTATTTTCGCTTTTTTTGTCGCTTTTTTTCCTTTCCCTTTTTTTCTTTTTTTTTCTTTCACCTTTTTGTCTTTTTTTTTCTTTCCCCTCTGCTTGCCCCCCCGTTTTATTGCCCCCCGTTTCAAAAAAGTTGCCCCCCGTGCCCCCCATTTTGAAATTGCCCCCCCCCCGTTTTAACTCCCGGGTGGCAGTGCACAGGTCTGGTGGTGGTATTTTTATATGACCAATGTCTTACGTAAACCTGACCGTGGAAAACTACGTATGACCATAGGTAGGCAGCCTCCCGGATTGTAGGGTGAAAAAAAAACGACCACTGAAAAAAAACCCTGGCGTAGGGGTGTCCCAAAAAAAATTTTGGACTTACTCAAATACATATTTTTAGCGTTTTTAGTACTGGGACGATCAAAATTTTATGAGGGTTTCCTAGACATCATGGACACGGGGGAGTTTAACCCCACCCCCCCCCCACTCAGAAGTGAGGGACAAAAAAGGGTAACCCCCAATTTTAGAAAAATGAAGAAAAAAATGTGGTTAAAATGACTTCTAATTGTCTCCAAAGATAAGTTTTGAGGTCAAAATGCATGTTTTAAGTAGTAAAAAGCTTAAAAAGGCAATAAAAAGAGTTTTTTGACCTAAAATTAGCTTTTTTTACCTATTTTTTCTTTAAAATCGAAAAACTATATGGGTAAATTGTACTCCAGAAAAAAAAACTATATGGATATTTTCGTTTCTCGGAGTTTAACCCCCCCCCCCCACTAATTTGGGGTTTGACCCTCCCCCCTTGCCCATGTATGGTCCTAGGTACCTCCAATTTTTAGGGAAGGGGAGGAGGTGTCAACAGTAATCCGGATTTTAAAGGATATAAGCTCCCAACTCTCTCTATGCCCACCTATGCGTATGTCCTACGTCATACTTGGGACATACATAATTTTTCTGCTTGATTAGTGTCCTAGAGCGACAAATTGAAATGGATAAAGTTGCATAGTAGCATAGCAATATGCAAATATTTTCAATATGAAATATTCTACGTAACACACTGCATCCGTGAATAAAATCTGCATATTGCTACCGTTCAGTAGTAACTATTTCAATTTTCTCGCTCACTGGGCACTAATCACGCACAAAAATTATGTATGACCATGACCTAAGTACGACCTAGGTCATACGAAGGTTTCACGATTGTAAACCGAAGAAAAGACAATCACAGGAACGGGTTAACGTTACATATAACAAAAATGGGGCAACTGATTAATACGAAATCAGTGTGTAGCTTAGGCATTGGCATTGAAAACCACTTTGTACATTAATAATGTTTGTGTTGATATTTATATACCTACTTGCTGGATACAATTTTAAAATAAAAGTGATATAGGTTAGTAATAAATAAGTATTGAGCAAAGTAATAGTAATATTTTTATTGGGTATGTATATCAATCCCAATTTTTCCCTTTGTTAGTGCTAAAATTTAAAAAATTCAAATTAAAAGGCTGTTTCAAAATATCGTGGTTCAAGGGTTTTAATCGCGCATCTCCCTCTAAATCTAAGATAAAGCTTCAGCCTAGTTTACTCGAACAAGTTCCAATCCGTAGCCAGGATTTTGCGACAGGGGGAGGGATGCTGCATTTTGTTTGGCCAAAAATGCTTTTTAGAAAAGGACAGGAGAGGGACGTTCTCCTTGTTTCCCCTAGCTATGTTCATGCATGTATTAATTCACCATTTCTTAAAAAATCATAATTGCACTCTTTTAAAATAAATTTAGGGTTACATCAATTTGAAAGGAAATATGTTTTTTACTTAATTTTAACCATAGATGAACACGGTCACCGAAGTTAGAGGGGTGTTTATCCCGGGAAAATGACATTTCAAAATCTAGGAGGATCCTAAGGGGTGATCGAACCCCCCCCCCCTAGCTTTCTAGGGGGGGTCGACCCGAGCTGGAAGATTTTGAATCAAAGGGGGTCAGGTGGAGTTCAATGTCCGAAACTAAATACTTTGAAACCATTAAAGGTTTAAGAATAGTTTTTTTATAAGATAATACTAGATTTTTTCTCGAGGGCTCCTAGATTTTTTCTAGGGGGTGCGGTCTAAAATTTTGAGGCTAGGGGGAATGGACCACATTATAGGTGGAAAGAGGGGAAGGTTATGAGGTTATACCCCCCCAAAAGCCTGATTAATTACTGCCGACACCTCCCGCCATAGATGAACACGGTCACGGCAGCTAGGGTGGGGGTGTTTACCCCGGGTAAATGACATTTCAAAATCTGGGGGGTCGAACCCCCCTAGCTTTCTAGGGGGCAGTGGCGTGCCCAGGGGGGGGGACGGGGGGGGGGGGGGGGGGGCGCCCCCCCCCCTCCCTCCGAAATCCGGCGAAGCCGGATTTTTTCGTAAGGGGGGACCCTTACGTTTTTTGAATTTTGAGAGAGAAAATTTTTTTTCTTAAATATTAATACAGAAACTTTCCTGATGCCTTCCAAAAGCATATTAATAGTCAAAAAACCAAATTTTCCCCGCTTCGCGGGTAGTTTAAATTGACAATTTATCTCAGTTTTTCCATTTCAATCGATTTTGCCGCTCAATAGTTAAGGCATACATGTTAAATAAAACTACTATAAACACTATTAACCTTTTATTAACGTTTTAAACACATGTTTTAAATGGATAGGAATAAAAAAACTTAAATTTTGTTTTAATTATCATCTGGAATTAAAATTTCTAGTGTATTTTAGCGCCTTAAATTAAAAATTTTCTCCCCCGGGGGCATTCTGCCCCCCGGACCCCCCTGACAAGGGGCTCTGCCCCTTGACCCCGCTGGGGGGCTACCGCCCCCAGACCCCTCATTTCTTGGGGGCTGCCGCCCCCAGACCCCCTCAGGGTTAGTGTGTACTGTGTACCCCCCCAGACCGCCCCCCCCGAAATGAAATCCTGGGCACGCCACTGCTAGGTCCACCTGGAGTGGAAAATTTTAAACCTAGAGGGGATCAGGTGGGGTCCAATGTCCGAAGCAAAATACTTTTAAACCATTAAAGGTTTAGGGTCATTTCACGCCAAACTGCACATGCCATTTGACCTTATGTCAGCGATTTCGCTGAAATTTGGAATAGTAGTAGCCCTATTATAGAAAACGTCTCATGTCAATTTTTAGACCAATCTGACATACTGTGCCCGAGATATGACCCTCTGAATTTTGGGTTTCGGAGCCGATTTCGGCCGAAATGGGTATTTTCAATTAAGTATAACTGCACACCCCATTGTTATAAACCCTATGTTATATATATCATTTTAAAGCTCTTCGTTAGCTCTATCCAATGAAAACATACAGATATGCTTGTTGGGGGACAAAAAAAATAGTTATAGCCACTTTTCAACTTCAAACGAATGTAAAAAAAAATGTTCAATTTTTTTTTGGCTGAAACTTTTACATAATGTTTAACTAACAATTGTTTTACTGTATATAAAAAATCAGCTTGGGATTATTATTTTGTCATGAGTTACAGCTAATTAAACATAACCAATACCTTTCGTTCGTCGAATCGCAAAATGAAAAAAATCACAAAACGTCATTTATAAAAGTAGCTAGTTTCTTAGCATATGCGGAATAGCAGTTTCAGTTTCTTTCTTTGAAAGTTTGTACCCTCTGGCACTTCGTCCTGTCAGTTCAGGGTCCACACGTTGAATTATGGCAGTGCTTGGAACTGTTCCAATGTCGCACGGAGTTGGAAATGTAAAAGAACCTGCTGGACCGGGTGGTTGCAGAAAGCGAAGTTTGATGTCGCCAAATTCCTCATCAATTTCCATAACAGACCCCAAATACCTTTAAACAGTAACATATTTGAATGTAAATTAATAAATAGAATGTTTTACTACTCTCTAATTAGTTTTGGTTTCACAGAAAAGTTTGTAAAATGCAGTTGTTTTTGTGCAGGGAACTAGAATGCTTATACACAAATAAAAAGGTTTTTATACTTTTAAACTGATAAAAATATAAAAATCTACCAACAGAGGTACATAAAACTGGAAAGTAAATAAATGAAACTTACCACTGTCCCATCCATTTGACTGTTACAAATCCTCTGATTTCAGAGAGGCTTAATCCCGGTGATTCTTCAGTAATAGAAACAGTACGGGACTGTCATAATTTGTTCTTCATAGGGTCTTTGCAAGCTTGCTTTCGCAGCTAACCGCTTTATTGTTCCACCTAATCCATCGCACGCATTTTTCCCATGCGATGTTGCAAAATTGTGCCATTCTGCTTTGATTCCAAAGTCATCATAATGGCTACACAGATTCAGAATGTTCTTAAAATTCTTGTATTGGCTTGCAGCTCCATCTGAAAAGTAAATAAGCTTTACTGGTTTCTTCCCAAAAATGGTTTCAAGATGATCAATTAGCCGTCGTTGAAACAGATGAACAGCAATTGTGTCATGAATTAAACAGTTCAGATTTGCAGCAAAACTGATGTGCTTGATTTCCCCATTTTCTTTGTAATAAGCCACAAAGGGGTGCAAAGTCGCTTGTGAGTTGTTCCAATGGAACCCCTGAGCTGCATCCTGAAGAACAAAACTGTAATTTTCTGCAAAATCACACACAACGAGAAATTCTCCAGGCTCCAGGTGTTCTTTTCTGTCAGAGCAAAATTTGGACTGCTTTTTAGCGATAAAGTGATGTCTCCGCAGCTTCTGTAACTGATTACCGAATTTATCACAGAATTCTGAGATGCTGTCGCAACAGTCTTCCAGTTCAGATCTATCAGTTGACTTCCACTGTTTGTATTTAATCACATCATCATTGTCTTTAGAAAAAACATCCAAAAGCTTCAATTTGAAGTCTTCTATTGATGAGCAGTGTTAGTTAGTGCTTAACACAAAAAATAAATGGAGAATATGAATACACAAATGATTTAATAAAAACTAAAGTAGGGTGAGGTAAGAATAATTTTCAATGATAAGTTATAATAAACAATAATTTTTGAAATGTGTCAAAACGAACATCTTAGACATCATTTTAAAGCCCTGGCTCATAAAATAGTAAGAGTCCCAGATCATTTTTATATTTATTAAAAGATTAATTTAATGAAATATAAAATTTTATGACATAACACAATATGCACATGACTTTTGGATGTCATTTTGTATTTTTTTCATTTTGCGAATCGACGAACGAAAGGTATTGGTTATGTTTAATTAGCTGTAACTCATGACATAATAATAATCCCACATTGATTTTTTATATGCAACAAAACAAATGTTAGTTAAACACAATGTAAAAGTTTCAGCCCAAAAAAAATTGAACATTTTTTTTTACATTCGTTTGAAGTCGAAAAGTGGCTATAACTATTTTTTTTTGTCCCCCAACAAGCAAATTTATATATTTTCATTGGATAGAGCTGACGAAGAGCTTTAAAATGATATATATAACATAGGGTTTATAATAATGGGGTGTGTACTTATACTTAATTGAAATTACCCATTTCGGCCGAAATCGGCCCCGAAACCCAAAATTCAGAGGGTCATATCTGGGGTACGGTAAGTCAGATTGGTCTAAAAATTGACATGGGACGTTTTCTATATTAGGGCTACTACTGTGCCAAATTTCAGCGAAATCGCTGACATAAGGTCCAATTATGCTAAAATAATGTGCAGTTTCACGTGAAATAACCCTTTAATAATAGTTTTTTCTTAGATAATACTACATTTTATTGAGTAAAAAGCGATATTCTGGTAAAAAAAAAGGTGTAAAACATGAATTTGTGTCAAAAATTCACGTTTTTGGAAGAAAATTTAGTAAAAAAAAACTTAAAATTTTCTTGAGAGGGGAGGGGGGTCAGATTTCAAAATCTAGAGGGGGTCAGGGGTATGGGTGGGTGGGGGGAGAAAAAGTTACCCCGCCCCCAATTTTGGAAAAAAAAAAAAGAAAAATAATGTCTTTAAAATGACTTAAAAATGACTTCTAAATGCCTCCAAACTTAAGTTTTGAGGTCAAAATGAGTGTTTTAAGTGGTAAAAAGCTCAAAAATGCTATAAAAAGGGCTTTTTGACCTAAAATTAGCGTTTTTCACGTATTTTTTTCTTTAAAATCAATATGGGTAAAATGCACTCCAGAAAAAAAACCATAAGGGTGTTTTGCGTTTCTCAGATTTAAACCCCCCCCCCCCTAATTTGGGGTTTAACCCCCCACTCCGGACCAACTTGCCTATGTATGATTTCAACCTGAAATAATTATATTCACATACGTTGTTATTGTTGTTTCTTTTTCATATTGATATGTTTAAGAAGTCCATCTCGAGCTGAACTGGAGGATTATTTGGGCCTTGTGGACACAAATTTGGATTCTCTAAAAGAAATTTTTGGGCCAGGAAAAAACGGTCTCATGAACATGAGCCAAATTGTAAACATTTATTTTAACAAATGTATTAATACAAATTTAATTACATTTTAATACAAAATTAAACATTTATAAATGTTTGATTTATATTAAATGTTACGTTTTTAGTAAACAAGTTTAGGATAAGAATATTACTTTAAAATTTGTTTGATAAAGGTAGCGAATTTATTGGGCAACTTTTACAATTTATTGGGACATAATATGGCGGAAAAAGTTTGTAGCAGAAAGGAGGAAGACTTCTAATTTTTGTTTTCAAAGAAAATGGACTCCTAATTTCCTAGAATGTTGTACTTTTTTTTACATACGCTTTTTTTTAAACAGTCGAGGAAGTTAAAGGAATTTCATTTTGATATTTGTTTCAAAAAATATTAACTTATTGCAATTGCAATAGGAAACAATAACATGATTGGCAGTTTTGAGCCCCTTACATATTTCTTTCAAACCATTAGACCTTAAGGTCTCTCCGGACATTTTTTTTTAATTTATAAAAAATCGCGATTTTCAGCATACGACATTTCGCGAAATACAAGAATGTTTTTTTAATTTAAATATAATATGGATTTTAAAAAGGCAAAAATTCCACAATTATGAAGTACACAATTCATAATAATAACAAAGTATTTGAGAATTAATTGATATTAAAAATCAAATTGCAAGAAATTTTTTTTAACCCCTGTTAAACTGTTGTTTGTGCATTTTTTTTGGATTTAATAACGGTCTAGGAGTAATATACCTCTTTTAGAAAAGTTGCGCAGATGGGGTTGTGGTGCAGTTGGATAGCGCGTCGCGCCCGTCCTTCTCCCTCTGTCAAAATTTTTGGGGTTAAGAGATGGACTGTGAGCATATTTTCATTGCCAGTTTTTTTATTTTATATTAGTAATTATTTTAGATTTATTATATTCAATAAATTATATAGATTCAAAACAAAAATCATTTGTAAAAATTGAACCGCTCTTAGTTCTTTGTCTTCTCTCTTGTGGCAGAGATTCTTGCTTCAAATAAGTCCTTTTTCGCTGTTCCTTTGGCTGCTAGGAAATCGTTCCATTTAACCCTTAGATCCATGATCTTCATTAAGAGCGGCAGAACTGCAGCAGACTTGTCAGCAAATAATAATGCAGGGACTTCCGTCACGCTTTTCTCCTAGCCGTTTAACGACGACATCATCTGTGTAGATAATGCTGGCTGCAGGCATCCCGCGTAGAAAATTTTACAGAGAAACTGCCGCAAGTTCCTCTGTAACCGCTCTTACTTTTCCACTCATTCGAATTTTTGTCAATGAGAAAATTTAAAATATTAAGTGCTTTATAATTACAACAAAATAATAAAATCAATTTTATGATAGTAAAAAAAAATATTTTTGGTCTGTATTAAAACTTATATTTTATGAAACGATGTGAAGTGAAAACTGTTTGGAAAGACCTTAAGTTAATAAATGTTATGGATGTTATGTTTGGAAAGACCTTAAGTTAATATTGTGATTCATAGTACTAAATAATTGAAAGAAAAGTGGATAATGTAGAAAAGACGCTCTTGATAAAATCAATTTTTCTGGGTTTTCATAGTTAAACAATTTCTTTTCCTGGCGAATATTCACTTAAAGTTGTTTATCATTACAAAGTAAACAATAATTTTTTTAATATAACTAAAAAAATGTGTTTTTCTTTGTTGTTGCATTGCCTAAACTTATTTCTTCTAATTTATGTAGATGCGTTTAAAATATAACGTTAATGACAGAAAATAAGGCAAGTTAGAAAAAGACCAAAAACAATTTCACTCTCATAATTGAACACCCTTTGTCAAACATGAATAACGATGCTGACAACATTTCGCTAGAGTGTTGATGGAGACAGGTAAAAAAAGTTTATAATGCATAAAAAGCAGCTTAAAAAAACCCTCTTCTGAGAAGCACCTTGACTTTGCCACTTTTTACTGTCTTGTTACAAACAATTCTAAACATTTTATATAGTCTTTTAACTGTTTTAGTAGATTTACTTTTATTTTACTTCTGCGTTTTTTAAAACAATGCGGTAACTATGTTTAGGATGAATTTATAAATCTGTTTGATTCTAATTCGGAAGAGGTAGCGGAAGATGACTCTTTTGGTCGTGGATTTTCAGCAAGCAGCCATGGCGCCAGCGAAGCCCATGAAGGAGCCCAGCTTGGTTCCTTGGATCAAAGCAGAGCCTTGGATGGTTGGAACATTGTTGGAAATGAAGTGGCTGTGTATCACAACCCAGTAAACATGTTGGAAGGGCAGATGATAAGCGCCACTTCACCGGTAACCAATCAGCGGCAGCTCAAAACGTCACTGATGAGTGAAACGTCACCAGCAACCAATCAGCGGCAGTTTGAAACGTCAGCAATGAATGCAGCGTCACCAGCGGCCAATCAGAGGCAGCTGTCAATGCAACCAGCGGTGTCGCTGACCAATCCCAGGGATATTTTAGAGACGTCGAAAATAGCCGTAGCAAGCACATTAAAGTCAGTTTCCCCAGTGATGAAGTCATTTTCTCCAGCTGCAATGACGTTGGTTTCTTCGTCAACAGCACTTTCCATTGCAGAAAAAGTAGCGGCAAAACCAGCAATGTCGTCCATGACTCCGCTGACGATGACATCTGTTCCAGGTAACCCCACCTCCACCTTGTTGATGGGGATGTCAAAGAGCGTGGCTTCAGAAGTAACGTCATCATTTCAGAACAAGACAGGCGTTGGTCTGCCACGCCATCCAATGGCTTCTGGTCACCTTTTTCCAGCAGGACCAGTCGGAAGTTCAGCCATTGGGGGAATGGCAATAACGTCAGCATCATCCATGGTAGTTCCCCCATTTGGACCTCACCAGTCCACCTTTGCCCCCCTTTGTCCTTCCAGTAAGATGGAAACGCGCCCAATGGCCATGCCGTTTCACCATCAGCAGCCCTTGGGCCAATCGCCAAGCGCAATGATGACATCAGTGGGGCCAGTTATGGCATCTGTTCCGCTTGTGATGGCGTCTTTAAATGAATCAGTTGCCTCATCCACGGCAGTTGGTATGGGAAGGTTCCGGCCGGTTATGACGTCATTTCATTATCATCATCATCATCATCAGAGCTTGGCGACCCAAGTCCCAACGCCACATGCAATGGCGGGGACCTTCAGACCTGCGGCAATGACGTCACTTCCGCCAGGGCTGATGAGGATGGTGAACCAGTTGCCGGCGCCTGGAGAGCAAGGGGATATAGCAGCGGCAGTTACCCAGCGGCCAATGCCAGAGGCGTCCTTTACCCAGCACCAGCCGCAGTTGAGCCTGCCAAGGGGGAATGGAGGGGTATAGGCCAGAGAGACAACATTACTAGGGCAGCCGCCCTTGTGATAACTGGGTTTAAGAGGGCTCAACTGATTGGATTATCAGATTAGGTTTGATAAGTTAGCATTATGGGGCTGGTGGACAAGAAGTGTGCAGCCCTTAACAGCATGAGGTTAATTTTTGAAAAAGTTATATCAAAAACAAATTTTTGGCAAAGTATTATAAAAAACTTAATACATTTTTCAGTAAATGTTATTTATATCCTTTTCAAGCTGGTTTTAGTTTTATAAAATAAAACTCCATGGACTCAGTCTGGGTGGCAGTTTTAGCGCAATACGGTTTTACTTAAATAACTAAAAATTTCAATTTATAAAGGATCATAGGGTTGTGCTCAAAGTTTATAGATTTTTAATGAGAGTTAGTTTTTATGTTCTACTATCAACGAAATTTATGTATTTATTTCAGAATAATTTTTTTCCTTTAGTAATCTATATGTATAAATATTTTTCAGTTGTTCTAAACCCACAAAATGTTTTATTTGTAATTTGTTTGTTAGTTTCTTAATTTTACTGTTAATTTCTTGTTTTTTTGATCTTAGAAACAATTTTTAATGGGGCTGTTGTTTAATATTTTTTCACTGGCACGTTTATTTTAGTCATATAAATGATTTATATAATTGTTTATCTATGTTTCACTTATAATATCACACCTACCTTATGATTTATAATTTTTTCTCTGGGGCTGTTCGATTGTTTTTCCTTTATGTGTTTGCTTTATGTACTTTTGCGTATTTACAACTATAGGTTATATAATGTAATGTCCATGCTGGAATATTAAACTTATGAATGTTAAAAATAAGTATTGTTTGTAAATTGTAATGCATATAGTCATTAAGTTACTGGTATGATAGGCTGAGCGTATTATAGCCTAGGTGTATGAAAAGCTTTTCTTTATTATAAACTAAAGTGAAGTGATGTTGACAAAAAAAATTTTTGCTGAAGATGTTTCACTAACAGAAAAATTGATATACTGATGATATATGTATTAATGTATAGCTAATTTTTAGTGGCAGACAGCGATATAATTTTTGTATACCTACATCAACCGCACTATTGCATGAGATAGGCTCACCTGAATTTTTTTTCGTCCACATTACTTTTTGTACAGACTTTAATCATGCATGGGCAAGTTGGTCCGGAATGGGGGGTTAAACCCGGAATTAGGGGGTGATGGTTAAAATGTAACAAATGTAATTTACCCATATGGTTTTTGATTTTGAAGGAAAAATTATGTAAAAAAACGTTAATTTTAGGTCAAAACCTCTTTTTATTGCATTTTTAAACGTCTTATTGCTTAAAACTGATTTTGACATCAAAACTTAGGTTTTGAGGCAGTCAGAAGTGATTTTAAAGACGTTTTTTTTATTTTTCCAAAATTGGGGGTTAAGCTTTTCTGTGCCCCATCTCAAAATTTGGGAGAGTACCCGCTAACCCTCAACTTTCCTCCCCCCATGCCCATGTATGACTTATTTATTAATTTTGGTTTAGAAACTAATGTTCATTAAGTAACCAGCGCCTGGCAGCCCTGAATCTGCTTAAATATCTTTGCCAAATCAGGGGTCATTTTATAAGCTCAAATTTTAGGCGCTAATTTTTATCACGTAAAACAATTTGTGATTTTGATACTTATATTTTACATGCTTAGAATGTTTACAATTATTATTAATCACTAAAAATTTCCAAAAACAGTCGCAAGAATTTGACTTGGAACACTGTGAGCTAAAAAAACACTAGCAAAAAGCTGCATATCTACAACTTTTCTTGCAAAATTTTGGTTAAAAATTTGGTATAAATGTATGACAATAAAAAATTAAGTCCCTAGATGTGTGGCCAATAAAACAATTTTAAAACTGTGAAGACCCTTCTCCTTTTGCAGCAAAAAGAGTATTCATTGTGTTTTTGTTTTTTAGTAAAAAAACAGTAATGTTACTTAAGATAAATTCTATCAGGGTGAAATTAGATGAGTGGTAAAGTAACCACTTGTTTTTTGAGAAAATATCACGTGCAGAGAAACACATGACGCAACTAAATAATAATTGGTTACATAACTGCTGAAAACTTTTTTTTTAATTTTTTCTCGCTCACGGGTTTATTGTTTATTTCTTCCTGGCGGAGAGCGGTTACGCCCTTAATTTCAGCCTGGAAGACTTTAGCTTTAGTCAAAAATTTTGTGGTTAGTATATTTGCCGATCTTTCCAGTCTGCCCATATGTGTGTTTACTTTGTTGATTTTGTAGTAATTTTTTACTACAATTATTTTAAATAAAAGTAAAAGTACTTTTTTACAATAGTAAAAAGTAACTTTTGCTTTTTAGCCTTTTAACATCTAACGCTACTGCTGGTGTCAAGCCCAGATAAGAGGTGACAAAAAGTAATTCCTTGTCTTAGCATTACTTGTATAAGCTTGCAGCCTCAGCAAGATATTACATCTAATGTTACTGCTGGTGTCAAGCCCAGTTACAAGAGGTGACAAGAAGTAATTCCTTGCCATTACTCTAGGTTAGAAACTTACAGCCTCAGTAAGACACTATTCCTATGTTTAATGCTAGTACTCAAGCCCAGGTCTGAAAGGTGAGGTAGAAGTAATTCTTGCCACATTTCCTAGTGTCAAAACTTAGAGCCTCAGTAAGACACTATCTAGCCAATGTGCTGGACTCAACCCACAGTTCAGTTTAAGGTGGGTAAGTTGGGTGGCTACAGATGCGGCCTTTCCAGAAACTTTTGAATCTATCGATTCAGTTGTGGTAGTTCTCTGCCCATCTGAATAATCTGCCCCATATGTTAACTTGTTGATGTATAGATAATTATGGCAGTGCCATAAGTTCATCTTTATATTTATTAACTTTACCCCATTTTGTGCTATTATTATAATTTTCTTCCAATTTTGCAATTATTGCCCAATTTTCCCTTCTTCTTTGTAATATTAACATTATTGCTTCTAAGTTCTAACCTTTAATGTTCTTTTCCTTATCTAAATTTTTATTTGGTCTAAACCTCTAATCTCTATAGTTCAAACCTAACAATCTCTTATTATATTTGATTACTGTATGGTATCTATATTATGTGTATTGTTAATATTTTTATCTTTTTAGGTGTTCAGCTGCTACTGTTTATGTCTGTTCCACTCATGTATTGAAACGTTTCAAATTTAGTTTAAAAATTTGTTTAGTTTTATCATGTTTTATCTCTGCTTAAGCCAAACATCATTGGTGTTCAGTTCAGGCTTCAGTTTTGTAGTGGGTATCCTTATAGTGGGTCTTCTCCTTGTATCTGTATCACACTTGCTGTCAAAATTTCACTCTTGCTGTCAAAATTTCACTCTGCCTATTTCAAATCTCAATCTGCACCTCACCTTTAGTTTGTGGTTTCCAATATTACATGGTTCTTTTAATAATATTTATAAATGTTAAATATCATATCACTGGTACTGTTAGTTAAATATAACAAGCAACACATAGCACTGTCAATTAATTGTGTACCTGAACAGTTTATTATAGTTGCTAAAGGTATGGCAGTGGCATTTCCAATCCAATCAGACTAGTTGTAATTTCTAAATATGCATGTCCCTAAAGTTGTGCATAAGACTTGTTGCCATTAAAAAAATGTTAATGTCGGCAATAAAAATAGGAATACTGCATTATTTTGTGTATTAATTTGTTAGATAATTTATGATGTAGTTTATGTGTTACCCATAAGTGGACAGCCTTTCATATTTTGGGTGGGGGAGGTATACCCGACCCCCAAAAATGTAAGGGGGCGTCTATAGGTCGGCAGCCTCCCGGATTTTGGGGGGGTATACCCGACCCCTGAAATTTAGGGGGTGTCCCAAAAACTTTTTTGGGGTATACATTAAATACCCCATTTTTAGGGTTTTAGTCTTAGAGCCCCCAAATTTTAAGAGGGCTGTCCGGGGTACCCCCAAATTTTAGGGGGGGGGGGGTGTCGCCTATAGTTGACATTATTAGGGGGGTGTAAACCCCCCCAACCCCCCCCCTCTGCCCACCTATGGGGGTGTCCCAAAAAAAATTTTGGGGTACACCCCAAATACTCCTTTTTAGCGTTTTTAGTACTGGGACCCTCCCACCCCCCAAAGTTTAGGGGGGTGTCCGCAGTGTTGAGATTTTTGGGGGAATATAACCCTCACTCCAACCCCCTTTGCCCACCTATGTGGTACCTACTAACAAGAATACATAGCACAAGAAATGTCTGAGTGAATGTTTAATTTCTAAAAAAACAGAAAAATCGCACATGAGCAATTTGTCTCTTTTTTGTTGTGTTTAGATAGTAGCAGTGCGAAAAAAGCAGCATTGAGTGCAAAAAAAGTCGCATTTTGTTGCTGCAAGAAAACTAACTCTGCGTTCAAAATTATTGCCCAAAAAATGGCGGATTTTTGTGAAAAAAAGTCCACAAAACTGTAAATGTGTGACTTTTATAGCAAAATTCTGGTGTAAAAATTTTTTGTACAGTCGTACATTCGTTTTTGTTATGTATTCTTGATACTAGTGATGTTCCCCAGAGCTTCGAACTTTGGAGGGTAGCTTCCTTTTATGGACCTTCAAGCTCTAAAGCAACTGACATCTCTGGGTGCTGTGCCCTATTTTTATACTAATATTATTAATTAAATAGAAATCCTGTAGATTGTTTTGTCAAAACATTTTTTGTAAACTTTTTTTAAAACTGATAAAAAAAAACAATCAAAATAGTTCCAAAATTTAAAAAAAAATACATTAGAACATATTTTAAACTTTTATAGGATAAATATCGCTAAATACAAAGTTTAACCGTTCAATTAAGGAGCATAGTTTTGGAGCTCCATAGTTTTCTCCGCTCTAAATGGCCGGAGCTCCAGAACATGATATTAAAGGGTAGGAACATCACTAAGACCTGCATTACGTAAACACTTGTAATATACTGTACATCCAATTCTAAACACTCGAGTTTGCGATCATGTTGAAAAAATGTGGATTCTGTATTATCTTTTAGTCCTTAGATCTAAATTGGACAACAGTTTAATACAGTAAAATTATATCCTTATAATAAGGATCATATAATCTTGTATTGTATTATTTTTTCTGTATGCTATGATATGAAGGTTAATTTTGTGGTTTTTTTTGTGATAAGTAACTTTCATAACTTATTGTATCAATTCCAAAACTTAATGTTGATTTTTTAATGTGTTTAAAAGTTAAAAAACAGGACACCATTTTGTTTAACTTGTTTCCAGTATCAGGAGAACATGTCATAAGGTTTTTTGTCTTGTTAGTTGATAATTTTTTGTAATTTTAAAAATTTCCTTTCCGGTGCTATTTATTCTAGGACTGTTCTAGGTCAGCGTAGCTAGTCAGCTTTTTTGCAAAAAAACCAAAATAAGCAAGATTGTCGCAGGGCAGTCCTAAGAAAAATTCATTAAAGTACAAATTAAAGGAGCGGTCTATTATAGTTTTAAGCTCACTAAAATTTTATGCTTAATTTTTTTTACTTAATAAATTTTTGTGTTTTACTATGAATCCTTGGTTTTAAATTTTTACAATCACAACTCACTTAATAACAAAATAAGGTATAAATTTACATATTTTTAGTAAATAATAACAAAAAAAAGTTAAATGTTAACTTAAGTTGAACCCAAGCTTGGGGAATTTTTTATAGGCCTCAAAATTGGCTCAGTTTATTACTCAGATGATGGTGTTTTTAGTTAATTCTACAAGTATTGTGTTTAGGAAAATTGTTGTTACTACGGCAAAATGAGCCGCGATTTGTATAAAATACTTGCGACTCTGACTAATTTTAAATTTAAAACAGAACCCTATTAACCACAGAATGACTCACAGTCACGTGTATTTTATAATGACTCTGGCTCATTTTGCTGTAGTAACGATGAAATACTATGTAAAAATAATGTAATATTGGTCGTTGATGTATCCGACGGACGGTATTTTTTAAGCACGCAACAATCTTTTCTTTTAAGATTTACTGCTTTTCCTCGTTGTTATCGCGGTATTATGTATGTATTGTGATATCATTCATAATTTGTTTTTGTTCTGTGCGGGTCTTTTCTTGGCTGTGCTTACACTCTGAGTGCTGTGAATTGTTTTGCGAGCTTACATATTTATTTTATTATTTCAGTTTAGAAAAGTTGTGATTCCTTTGCTTAAACGTACAGCAAACCAATAAAATCAAATATCAATTAATTTTTTATTAAATTATATAAAGGAAGCTTATAGATATCGCAACAACCGTTTTCATTCAAAATTTTCAATTCAATAAAAATGATGTGTGAGCTATATGGATATGATAAAATTTAAGATTTTTTTATTGCTGAAAACAATGTACAAAAATCTACTTTTTAGAGAGCCATAGTACCCTCAATATGAAAACCGATATTTTTAGGTTTTTTTTAAAACAGCGCATTAATGTTCTCATTACATTTCCGTTGATCAATGCGAAAATAAAATTCGATTTTAATGGTATATTGTCCTGTTAACTAAATTTTCTAAGTTTGCTGCGTGTCAAGTTATTGTTTTTGCGTGTTGTTTAAAAATGAAGGTTATTAGTATTAAAAGCATTAAACTTACAAATTGAGTCTAAAATTTTGGATTTTTTTTAAAGTCCACAAAAATTATAATGTTCATACCAGGGGTAAAAGCCAAAACCAAACAAGAGGGCATATCTCGGGGGTAAATCTCGAAAAACGTCTAAGGCAGGGTATGATTATAGGGAGAAGAGTATTTTAAAATCGTTGGAAAATGCTTTAAAATATTGATAGAAAGGCCTCAGAATGTAAATAAGATAAAAATATGTAGTAAGTATACCCCCTCTGACTTTTTAGAAGGGGAGCGAGTATACCCTCTCCTCTTAGGCAGCTGTGGGTCATTTATATTTTTTAACGACGGATTAATATTAAAATCTTAATTATATTTACCTTTGACCCGAGTGAATTAAACCCGAATAAATTATTATTACTTCAAATCGACATAATTAAAAATCGCTTTACTCGAGGACTAGCAAAAATACGTTTTCACTATAAATATTGCACGAAGTCAGGTTTTTAAAAAAATTTAGGGTGTATTTATATGCTTTGGGGTATTTTTGTTCTTGATATTTACATTTTTATTATATAGATAAATTAAAGCTGGCTAATCTCGATGGCTCTTAGTATTGAATTGACTGTTCAATACTACAAATAAGTCTAATCAGATTAACGGGATGCTCACGGTTTTCCACTACCTTTATTGAAAATACAAAGCTAAAGTATTTCCGGGGCTTTACCTATTCAAAGCATAATGTTTGGGAACTTTGCTTTTTAATTGAATTAAAGCTGATTTACCTCTAAATAAGTTGCATGTTAATAGTTTTTATTTTACTTAAATGTTTTTCAGGGATTTGTCCTTAGCCTAATGGAATTCTAAACTAAATTTCGCGCTGCATAGCAGAAGTTACAATAGTTGCTGAACTTTTTTTATTTGCAGTAAACTTAAAAGTGTCATTTCAAGCTCTTATATTTGAGTTATCATTGGAAAAATTTTATTAATTTTAAAAATCAAAAAAAGAGGTTAACCTACAAAAACTCATCGCTATTGTAAATTTACAGTGCAGCGTTTATGCATCTGATACATCGGTCTTTATTGTTATGGTTTGTGCGACTCATTGATCTCTAGGTTATTGAATGTGTGATAGAATAAGATTTTAAAGAGGCTGTAAATGTACAGCTGTGTGTATAAGACTATAGATTTTTGGTTAATAAATGTTTTCCTATGATTTTGCTCCACAACAGTTCCAAGAAATAAAAATTTAGTGCGGACGTGGCGTAGCGTACCATGATCATAATCGAGCTATTTTGCAAAGGCACTCTAGCTCACCACACACACACACACACACAATTCATTGTTTCCTGGAGTTCCGGAGCTCCATCCCATTTTTATATACTAGGTTTGGGAATAATAAAAAGAGTAATGGTATTTGTCAAAATCTTTTTCTGTAAACTAAATTTTTTAAAACGATAAAAAATAATATTACAAATATAGCTAGACTCGTTTAAAATGGGTTTCAAGTTTTAAATCGTCCATTTAAGGGTACGGAGTCTAAGTTTTTTTTCTTCGATCTTGAAAATTTTTTGTGAAAACCTTATTCCGGCTCCCAATAGCCAACAAAAATTTTTTCAACGAAATATCTAGTGGTTCAGGATTTGTGACCCCCCAAAAATGACGTTCATTGGCAATTCTACACGTGAAAGATTGCTCAATGTGTATACCGATTTACGTTACAAATCATGCACTCAAAGTAAGTGGCTACTTTTTACTTTATATTGATACATCGATTATTGATTGGTGCAGTATTTCAGACCTGTGCACGGTCTGGAAATGCCCCCCGCTTTATTAGAGGATTTCCCCCCGTTTTATTGCCCCTCGCCAAAAAAGGGATAAAGTACCCTAAAATTATGACGTCATTTTTGACCTATGATGACGGCATCATCGCGAATTTTTTGCAGTTTTTAGCCTATTTCAATGTATTTTAAGCCATTTTAGAGCTATATTTACGTTATTTTCGCTTTTTTCGCCCCTTTTTTTCCTCTCTATTTCTCTTTTTTCTGTCTCCTCTGCTTGCCCCCCCCCCCGTTTCAAAAAAGTTGCCCCCCCCCCCCCCAATAAAACCACGGGGGGCAGTGCACAGGTCTGGTATTTGCCGAAATATTGCGTTTCACGTACAAAAAACCCGGTTTTTTTGTTTAAAACACCAAACGACGGCAGTGATTTTGTGAAGTTTGCCCAACCTTTTTACCTTCACTTCGTGTTTTTAGTACTAATTACTCCTTAACGATGTTTGATGGAATAGCTTACGTCTGAAACACCGGTTTTTTAAGCTCAAATTATTAGTTTTTCCACCACACTTTCTTCACAGCTTTGTAAAAGTTATCGCAGGAACGAGGGCATACATGGGCTAAAAAGGGGAGGGGGAGAGTTAGAGGGTTAACCTTTCCAAAATCTAGAAAAAGGTTTTAACTTCGAGGGTCGAGGTTGTGGCGCAGTGGTAGAACGCACGTCTTTCTGGATCTATTCCCGTCCCGACTGAGGCACGTTACAGTGTCATAATATTGATTATTTCTTAATACTGTTATATGTAGTATTTGGTTGCGCAGTTAGTGCTGACTAATATCGGCCTTGCGTATCCGGCTTTAATCGAAAGAAATAAACATTTTAAACTTAAACAAACACCCCCGCCCTTAACTCCAGACCAGAGTAAAAGAAGGAAGACTTAAACCTCCAATTTTGGAAAATTTAAGTGAAAAATGTCTTTGAAAGGAATTTGAAATCTAAACTGGAGTTTTGGGGTCAAAGTGAATGTTTTAAGCAATAATTAAACTTGAAATGCAATAAAAAGTGTCTTTTGACTTAAATTTAGTGATTTTAGCAATTTAAAAAAAATCAAAAATGATATTGGTAAAATCAAACTGCACTCTAGAAAAAAAAAAACGATACGAGTAATGTGTTCCTCAGATTTTAACTACCCCCTCGCTGAAATCTTAAAGATAAAGATAAGATAAATTTATTTTGCAAAAACACCGGAAACCCACTAAAGCATTATAGTTTGCACTTTAAACTTATCTTGTACTTTTATCTTGTTTAAGAACGCCTCCCACGATTTGTTGATGTATGCCTACGGGTCGCCCTAGCTATTAGCTGATAGCTACGGGTCTTGAAGAGCCATTTGGTGCTATTATTCACTGAGTCAGTTACGAATCAGTACTTATTATATTTATTGCCATTTAAAGGCAAATCACACCTAGCTGACCTCGATATGATTCGCAGTATTAAAGCGACTATTTGACAAAAAATCCATTTAAAATTTTTAGCAAAAACTGTTTAACATTATAGATTCAATACCATAATATATAGTTATCAATTCGCTCTCTGGACAATTCGCTCCCTGGACATCTTACTTCTTAAAAATGCATCGCTCATCTCCTTGTTCGCAAGGTTTTTTAAGCGCAACTTTATAAAACCTGTTTATGGACAATTTTTTTCCAACAAAATTAGCTCCCGAAATCGGGTCCGGCACAAAAGAGTCCCGGCACAAAAGAGTCCTGAAAAAAATTGCAGCTGGCACAAAAGAGTCCTGGCACAAAAGAGTCCCGGCACAAAAGAGTCCTGGAGAAAATGCGTTCATGTTCCCAAGCGCTGCGAGCGCTGAGGTCGGCACAAAAGAGTCCTGGCATAAAATCAATTTTTTACAGCTAACATACAATGTTAGCATACATACCTTAGCTGCGTTCCAGTTTTTTTAAACGTTATCACATACGAGACAATACATAGAATCGTTCTTTAGCTCAAAAAACGTAAAACCACATTAAACAATCTGGGTAACTATATGGGTTTTTAACCAGATTAAAAAATCTGGGTAAGTTTTCTCCAGCCCGCTAATAAAAGGATTGAAAACTGTAATTATTAGAATAAACATTTGTTTTCCCAAGAAAAAAATAGCAACTTTAAAAAAATTTAACTAAAAATCTTTTAAATTAACTGTTCGTCGTTACTTAGACAAAGAGTCACAATCAGTGTAAAATCAACGTGACTCATTTTGTTTGGAATAATAAATAGTAAAAAAAAAAAGAAGAAAAAAGAATTTTAGCCCCCTCCCTGGAGAAAGAAGGAAAAATAAAAGAAGGGGGATGCGAAATTCAGCGCTTCTTTCCGCCCGCGCCGAGGGTGGGAGACTTTTCCCTCGGCGCCTGCTGTTTTCCGTGGGGGAGAAGCCAAACAACACAATTTTTTAATCGTCCTAAAGAATAACGTTCCCCTAAGAAAAAAAAAAAAAAAAAAAAAAAAAAAACGACACTTCGAAATTTAGCAGATATAACACACGCCAATAGACTCCATAATCTAGTGCGCGCTGATTGGCTATCGGAAAGTGAACAAGGGTTGGCCGAGCGCGCGCTAATTGGTCTCTTTGTCGTCTTGGATACCTTTTAATTTTCTTTTGCTCGCGAGCCACGCCTACTCATTGCGCTGATTTGCTGCGCTCGTTGCGCGAGTCGTTCAGTGAAAGTGACGTGAGCAATCCTCACTTCTGCGCTCTCCCTGTCTTTGGGTTTACACCGCGCGTGAAAGAGCAGACGCCTTTTTTACGCCGCCTTCGCCAGCTAACCATATATGGGGCGGAAAACGACGCCCTTCGCTTATTACACACAAACATGATCTAATTAATTATATAAACTTATTTTATCTAATATTTTGTATATTTTGTTATTGTGAAATTCAAAAATTATAAAAAAAATTATTAAATTAAAGAAAAAAAACAAAAAAAAAAAAAAAAAAAAAAAAAAAATAAAAAAAAAAAAAAAAAAATAAAACTTTCAAAAATCTAAATAAAACTTAATTTAAAATAACTACATTCTAAATCACCATTTTTTTTATAATAATAAAAAAAAAAAAATAATAATTTAAAAATTTTCATTTAAAAAAAACAACCAACCCTTTAAAAATTAAAAATACAAATTAAAAAAAAAAAAAAAACCCAAAAAAATTGTAAAGTAAAGGGCATAAATTTTAATTTAAATTTGTACTTTTTCTTTCAAATTTGGCTTAGGTTTACAGAAGTTATTGTAATTTAAAAAAAATGTTTCTTTGGTTCTGAAAAATATTGTTCCGATTCTTATTTTATACATTGTCTCAGTTAAGCGAGTTTATACGTTTATTATCTTATTTATACGATTTTTTTAATATTGTAAAAGTTTACAATATCAATAGGTGAAACCGATTATGTCCCTATTATTTTAATTTTAAAATCATTTGTCAAAAATAATTTAAATTCAAAATTTTTTAAAATTTGATTTTTCTGAATGTTTTTTCTATTGCAATACAATTTAAAATTTGCAACAAAAAACACAGAAACTTTAGCCAAAGCATTAAAAAAAGTTCAGAAAACAAACACACCAAAATAATCTTCTGGGGAAGAATACATGGAGCAGAACATAATATAAAAAATAAACGGACTGATAACATAATGTTGGGCGGAGAATGCTAACGGAAACAAAGTGCACAAAATATTTTTAATTCATGCAATTATTTACTGTACATATGCTTGGGAAGTTTAAGCTAATGTTCCAAATTGAAAAATTTGATAAATAATTATAAAAATATGGGTAATTAAGTTGCTGTTATTAAATTACTATACACTAAAATTAAATTGAAATTTTCAGTCTAAGCTCCACGTTTTATCGTTACCTTGGTGTTTTTTCGAACGTGCCAAGCTATATAAATACAAAATCATTAAATGTGTTTATTAAAAAAAGTTTTTTAATTGGTGCCACCTGACAGAATCTGAATGGAATTATTATAAATTGTAAAATTAATTTTGAAATTTACCGGGTAATTTCTGTAAAAAAAAACAACCAGATAAAATTTGCGAAACGTTCAAAACTGTAAGGGGATGACAAAAAAGATTAAACATGTGCGGATATGGTGATGAAACGTAGAATCTGGCCTTTTTGCAAATTACACGAAAATTAATAAACTTTATCCGCCAAAAATTAGCATTTCAGTTTCAAATCAATTATCATTTAGTTTCATTTGGAACATGATAATTTATTTCAAAATAAAATCTCAGAGGGTGCAAAAAAACTTTATTTTACGCTTTGGCACATAAAAAATCTAATTTTGTCTGGAGATTTAGTTTCTAAAATATCCTACATATGCTCTTATTGTTTTTCATTAATTAATGTTTTTCAAAACTTATTTCGCCTTATGCAGTGTTACAGTTATGCGATAAATTGGCAAGTTCGAATTGTATGCGTTGCTATTGCGACCTGTTTTAAAATTTGAGCGATGTTTTAATGCGGCAAAACGAGTCTAGAATACTTTTCATAGGAATTCCGTGGAATTTCAAGATTTTTTTGACCTTTTTACATTTTCAGAACTTACCTTAAAGGTGCGGTGCGGAGTCAAACTTTTTGTCTTCGATTTTGATAATTTTTTGTAAAAACCTTACCCCTGCCCTCAATAGCCCAAAAATTTTTTTTCAACAAAATATCTCCAGTGGTTCAGGAGTTATGACTCCCCAAAAATGCTGTTTTTCGAAAATTCTGTACGTGAAAGATTGCTTAATGGGTATAACGATTTAAGTTAAAAATTATGCAGTTAAAGAAAGCGGCTACTTTCTACTTTAATTTGATATCTTTATTGTTAAAATTGGTGCAGTATTTGTCGAGATATTGCGTTTCTCGTACAAAAAATCCTCGATTTTTTCGCTAAAAACACAAAGAGAAGGAAAAAAAGGTTGGGAAAACTTCATAAAAACGCTGCCGTCGTTTGGTGTTTTTAACGAAAAAATCGTTGGTTTTTTGTACGGGAAACGCAATATCTCGACAAATACTGCTCCAATCTTAACGATCACGGTATCAATGGAAGTAGCCGCTTTTTTTAAATGCATAATTTGTAACTTAAATCGTTATACCCATTGAGTAATTTTTCACATACAAAATTGTCGAAAAACGCCATTTTTGGGGGTCATAACTCCTGAACTACTGGAGATATTTTGAGGAAAAAAATTTTGTGGGCTATTGGAGGCAGGGGTAAGAATTTCCCAAAAATTATCAAAATCGAAGACAAAAAGTTTGACTCCGCACTCACCTTTTAACAAAAAAAATCAAAACGTTTTTGAATGATTTAAACGATAAATAATGGCAAAACGAGCCAAGTAAGTTTTACTGTTAAATTTCGAAATTTTCATCCTTTAAAGGTGCAGTATACTAATTCGTGGTGTATCTTTATGTTGCATTTTAAAAATAATCTATGTATCAAGTCACACTGAGAAAAAAAATTGTATTACACCAAAAACAATTCCCAACGGTTAACGGGTGGTTATTTATTTCTAATGCTGTTTTTTGAAAAGAAAATTTTTCTACCGAACGAATATTAATAAAACTTAAAAGAAATCTTTCAGAGCAACCAAAAAGCTTGAGTTTAAAATTTGGTTCAATTTAAAAAAATATTAAGTGAGTACTGCTATTTTTTAGAAAAAAGATTTACTACGTTTTTACAGTTGTTGTGTGTTATTTTGTTTCTGTTATTCTGGTATTTTTTCCGTCCCAAGATTTCTTTCCCAGCTGGGAGATTTACAACCCAAAATCTCAGTCCTGGCCATAATTATCCTTTTAATTACCCTTTGGTATTTCCTGTCTTGGCAAAAAATGCTGTCCGGGAAAGACCCTGGATCAAAACTCGCGGCATGTTCTTTATGACCGGTCTTGGCGCTGCGGTATCCTTTATAAGGATTAACTCCCCACTGCCAGGAAATTCCGGAGGGTGAACACCTGGCCAAAGCTGAAATTGCCGGTCCCAAATCTCTGAGCTGGGAAACAAACCCTGGGAAAGAAGAAATATTTCGTTTTGGAGAAAAAGGGAAATAAAATTCGGGGAAAAATTATTTAGACAGAGTCAAAATATTTTTAATTTTATTATAAATACTAAAATTATTTGGCCGCACTTTAACAAATATTTAAACTATTTGTAGTTGAACACTTTAATTTTATAAACATTTAAAAAAATTGTTAATAATATTTATTTTGTGATAAATTAGTTGAAATAAAGTGCATCTCAAAGAAACATCATAAACAAATTTCTATGCAAATTGAATTATTATTAACTTTTGCTAAATCAAAAAATCATCTTGATTTTAACGAATTTATATTAAAATTATTTTTTTTAAAAATAACAACAAAATTAAAACAATATGATCACAAGGTAGTCTTTTTAAAAAGCTACAATTTTATGTAAAAAAAGATGTATTCTTTTGGTGCGTCCAAAGATACACAGAAACGTCCGAATAAAGCAAAAACATTTGTTTTGGATTTAAATTTAAAAATAAATTTTCGCTTGACGCTTCACGTTTGTATGAATTTTTGATTCAAATAATACAATATTTTGTTATTTGTGCGCTGAAAATATTCGATATTGTTTAAAAATCACTTTTTATTAATAAGCAAGCGCAACATAAAAATTAAGTTAAATTTTATTTTGATATTTACAGGGTGTTTTTAAAAAATGCAAAATAATCTTTTGTTTAAAAATGGGTGAATTTTTTTTCAAATTACTGGAATGCATTTTTGCAAAGGTTTTAAGCGCAGACAGAATTTTCTAAGATATTAAACAGACATAAAAAGTTTGAATACAATAAAAGCAATGATTTAAATTTAAAAATAAATTTAATTTATATTTTTGAAAAAATTTTGTCAGACTTTTTACAATGCTCACATTTGTATGAATTATAATTCAAATAATGAAATATTTTGTTATTTAAGCGCTGAAAATATTAGATGTTTTTAAAAAAATCACTTTTTATTAATAACAAAGCACAGCATAAGAATTAGGTTAACTTTTATTTTGATATTAACAGGGTGTTTTAAAAAATGCTAAATAATCTTCTGTTTAAAAATGAGTAAAATTTTTTCCGAAGATATTTTACTAGAATGCATTTTTGCAAAAGTTATTAAATGCAGACAGGATTTTCCTTGATATTAATTAAGCAAAGTGTACTTTTCCTTGTTGTTGTTCCTACTCTCCAATATCATGCGTCAGGGCTCCGACCGTTTAAAACGGAAGGGACTCCGGAGCTTAAACCCGGTTTTTTCAAGATACTTTTATTGTTTTTTTGAATAAGTTTTGTAAAAAATTTGATCCAAAAAATTGTTTACAAAATATTCTACTATATGACATTGTTTTTAAATATGCATGAATTTGACACGAAAATATGATGGAGATGGGGGGGTTGCTTCGCGCTTTTCAAAACTTGCTCCGGATCTCGGAGCTTTAAGGAACAGCAATATTAAGAACTATTTAATACGCTGATACCAGTATTTTTTTGATTTTTAGTTTTTATGAAAATTTTGGATTTCAGAAATAATTATGGTGGAATTATATCTGGCTAATCTCGTTAATTAGTATGAAGACATGAGCGGACCAATTAAAATTGTGCAGTTATGACGGTTTTTTTAAAAAATAAAAACGATTTTTTCTTTAAATTCTGCCTTTCTACAAAATATAGATAAATTAACCATAACTTTAGCCCTTAAAAAATTTGCATTTTGGTGTTAAAATACATGTTTTTATCTTTATTATTAAACCACTTTTGTGAAATTTTGAATGAATTTGTTGTTAAATAGTCGATTCAATACTGCAAATATCGAGGTCAGCTAGATTTTGTTTGCCTATAGCAAATCATATAAAAAATTTTTTCGTTCTGAAATGACCGCAAAAATCCGAAATAACAATACAGGACTGAGAAGTTAAAGAAGGGCTCCAACACCTGTTTTGTTTTCGCTGAATCCCGCGGGTCGCGCGCCAGTCGCTCGCTGCCTTTCTTTGACAGCCAATCACGCGCGCGTAGAAGGGAGCTGGGAGGCGGGGCCTATTTGCGCAAAATACGGATATTTGCGCAAAAACCGGGTGGAAAAAATGGCACAACAAAACGCTCAGAAATGTTGCAGTGTTATTTTAAAAAATGTTACTCGTTTTTAGAACATGGGCATTTCATGATTACGCAATAAATTGGTTTAAAAATTAAACTGTCCAGGTAAAGTTTAGTCTATTTTCCGAATTTTTAGTCCCTGTGGTTCTACGTTGCGTCTGTGGTGAGCAATCGTTATAAAAGAAAATAGTTTAATTTCGGCACACTATTGCTGTAGGTAAAAAGGGGTTGAATTTAGTGGTCGGGTGGTAAATTGTAGTTGTAAATAGTTAAAAGACAACGTTGAAATATGTAGGAGTCATAGCACTGCACTTAAACTCGATTAAGGGGGTCTTTTTAAAAAGTGCCGAAATTAAATGCACTTTTTTCCCAAATTTTCCTCATTTTGATACCATTTAGCATTTTAGCTGTAACTTTTTTCCAGTTACACGTTGAACAACAAGTAAAAGCTTAAATTAAAGAAAACTGTCTGGAGATGATGATAGGTTTTTAAATTTTTAAAAATGATGATTTTTTTGACTGAGAAACAATCGATTGTTTGTAAAGTGCCGAAATTAAATGCATACATTTAATTTCGGCAATTTTCCATTTTTTTAAAAACTGATTTAATTAAGTAAAAAACAACTTTCGTACAGTGAATTTTTTTATGACGCAACGCAATATCGTAAAAGCTTTAAAATAAGCTATCAAACGTAAAAATCAGGCCATACAGTGAAAAGTTACATTGGAAAAACGAAAAAGTGCCGAAATTAAATGCACTACCCTATCTTTTTTATTTTTAAAGGTTTAAAAAATCTATTTAAAAAATTTTTTTCACAAAATATCTAATGGCACTGCTCTTAATCATTTATGAATTTAGCACAAAAATAAGGTGAAAACTCTGAGGATTACGGAGTTCCGAAAAGCGAAAAGATTAGCAGCAAGAAGCTCGGGGGGGGGTATGACTAAAAAAATAGTTTGTATAATAATAGAATAGAAAAAAAAAACAAAAAAAAATTGAATTGAAGTTTGAAAAATATAAGCCTTTCCGGAAGCTGAAGTTTATTTTTTAAAGTTTATTAATTTATATCAGTTTATAAGAAATTTTTCATTTTGGAAAAGGTTTCATAAAAAAATTCGTTTGCACCAAAAAAAACTGTTAATGCCAAGTTTTTTTAATAGTCCTTGGTTATTGTGAGAATTAGTTTATATTTTAGTACAACTTATTTTTTTCTCAGTGTGGAAAAAATTTTGAAATATAATTGCATTTTAATGCAATTATTTTACAGTCAATAAAATAATCATTTATTGACACAAATAAAAATCAAACTAAAAATAGTATATTGCTCCTTTAAACTAGCAAATCAAGATTTATTTAATTTAAACTATAGGCACCTTGCACTGGAACTCGGTTTATACATGAAGTATGCAATAAACATAGCGAGTCCATCATAATGGATAATTACCGTATCTCCTACTTATCTTTTGTAGTATGCAGATCAACCGATCGAAATTTCGCGCGCTTTCGAGGGGATCTGCATACTACAAAAGATAAGTATGAGATACGGTAATTATCCATTATTGTGACTCGCTATGTTTATTGCATACTTCATGTCTAGTGCAAGATGCCTATAAGGATTTAAATATTAATTTAGCTATTAGTTATTTTTTTAATCGAAAAAAACTGTTGGCTTATTTAAATGCATTTATATGACCTCATATAATTTTCATATATTATAAATTTTAATATTAATTTTAATGTTTTCTCTCATATTTTTAACGTTGCTTATTATGCCTTTTAAGAAACTTGTTTTGGTTAATTTTTATATGGATATAATAAACATCGTTTTTATAAATACAATATAACATACAAAAACTATGCATTCTGTTATGCTCACTTATTTTTGAGTTCAGTTCATATGGTTTTACAACGTCAGATTGAATTATCAGTAAGTAGCACTGTAATCATTGATTCTAAGAAAAAATCTTAGAAAAATCTTTATGTTAATTTATTGGCGAATTTAATTTATCTTTTTGGTGGCGAATCAAATCTATTTAGATTTTTTAATCCGTGCAATCGGTTATTGTTTACTATAATCAAAAAAGCAATAACAATAAAGAGTAAAAAAGCAGTGAGATGAGTTTTTCAGTAAAAATTGCGCTGGCGAGATATCCTATGGAAGTGACTTTGTTTGGAGGAAAGCTCTGGCAGTTATCTTTTTCAAAAACAGTCTGTGATCGAATATAAATAAATATAAAAAGAAATAAATAAAACAAAAACTTTTAAAAGCAAGTTGTCCCAAAAAAATATACCTTATGTGTATTAAAAGTAACGGCAGCAAAATACTTTCTTACAATTTCAACAAAAATCGTTCTTCCGAAGGGAGCAAGCGAATTGTACAAATTGTACAAGGACCCAATTGTTCCCCAATAAAGTAAGTTTTATAATAATCGAGTTTATTAAAAATACCGGGAGCGAATTGAGCAGGGAGCTAATTGTCCAGGGAGTAAATTGTCCCTCCTACAATTTCCCCAAGAACTGATTTTCTGAAAGAGCGAATTGTCCCGGGAGCGAATTGTCCCGAGAGCGAATTGTCTAGGGAGCGAATTGTCCAGGGAGCGATTTGTCCAGGGAGCGAATTGTCCAGGGAGCGAACTGTTCAGGGAGCGAATTGTCCAGTGAGCGAATTGTCCAGGGAGCGAATTGTCCAGGAGCGAATTGTCCCGGCAGTGAATTAATTGTCTGGGAGCGAATTCTCCCGGGATTTGTCCGGGAGCGAATTGGCGGGATCGAATTTTCGCGGTCCCGTCTCATGTAAACAAACTTGTAAAGGCCAGCCAGATATAATTTAACTAGGCAAATAAAATCTAGCTCACCGTGATATTTGCAGTATTAAATCGACTATTTAACAACAAAAACACTCAAAATTTTTCACTGAAGCGGGTTAATAACAAAGATTAAAAACTATATTTTAATAATTATTTATCAAATTACTTAATTATAACCCAAATGTAAATTTTTAAGGGCTAAAGTTGGTTAATTTATGTATATTTTGTGAAATGATGGGAAAAAAGTCATTACCGCACAATTTTAATTGGTCCCTTCATGTCTGCATTCTAATTTTCAGCGTCAACCAGATATAATTCAACTAGATAGAGCAAGAAAAATAATTTATGAATTTATGGGTTAAAAAAGTTTTATCTTTTGTAATCAGAGCAAGTAGGGAAAATCATACTAATCAGAATTATAACTTTTGTAACATTTTTTCTTTTTTATATATTGACCGGAAACTGATAAAAAGGTTTTTTCTCCGTAATTCCAATAGATTAAAAAAATCTTCTTTTTTGCGGTAATTTGTTTTTAGTTTAAAAAATTTCACTTAAAACCTTAAAGTGTTTTTGAAAGAAAAAAAAACAAAACAAATTACACAACAAAATTTAACTGAAATAACATTTTGCAGCTGTTTGAACAGTAGAAATATTGGTAAACTTTTGAGTGAATTGATTTATTCTTATTGGTTTTTTCCGAAGCGATTTTATAACCGAATGAAATGCTGCTTTTATGTAATCTTTATATAATTGATTTAAGCATAATGTTGTTATTAAATACTTTAAGGAGTGTTTTAACATAATATTGGCGTTAAAATTATATATCGCGCTTCTTTAATAAATGCCAAAAATAAATATTCTTGTAAATGTTTAAAAACTTTTTAATAAATGTTTAGAATGGAATCTGTTAGGATGAAATCTTTTACCCAATACATTCGACATGGTATTGGTATAGAAAACATACACAATATCAAAAATATTTGGAGCGTCTTATCCGACATGACATGATAAGACGCCAAAAATATTTTGAAAGCAATTATTTTTTCATTAAAAAAAAATCAAAAGCAATTTATTGTAAAGTGCAAATTGTAACTTTGAATCTTAAAAAAAGAAGAAAACATTGTTTTTTGTATTTGCGAATAAAGGTTCAAAAATTTAGGTTCTGTTCAAAATTTTATTATCTTAATGCATAATACAATGTCAAACGTTGTTTAAAACTAAGGTTTTCGCTAAAACACCGTAAAACTAAAAATAAGCTTAAATTTTCTTGCATTATAAAATGTTTTTTAAATCGAAATTAAAACTTTTTTACGAATTTTATTACAAATCTTGTATAAACTAGGGTAGCTGACTTAATTTTAAATTTTTTTGGATAAGTTTTTCTGGCTCTTCTAATTGAGCCAAGATTTGGTCCAAAATCAAACGACAGCTATTTTTGTTATTCCAGTGCAAAATTTAAAAATTTTTGTTACACTTAAAAATTAGTGGAGGCTTAAATTGGCTTTTTTAAAGTATCCGTCGTAAATAAGGCGCGTGCCATTAACTTCGGCCACCTATTTGGTCTATATCCATCTATATCCATTATTCGTTTTGTAAAAGTTATAGCCAGTTTTTTTCTATAGAAAAAACAGGCTATAACCATTGCAAAACGAACAATAAATATTTAGAAAGGTTTCAAATTTATCTTTAGGTATTGTTCTTAGTACATATAAATTAATTTTTTCCCGTTTGCAAACTTTTATAATTATTAGCTAAACTTTAAATAATTATGTCAAAACCTTAAAAACAAATGTTTTGATAATACGGGTTTTTTTTAAATTTTTGTAACGTAAAAAAATATTCCAACATAAAATGGCTTTTTTTACAGCCAGCCAACTGGTAAAAATTTTATTCCACTATATTGAGTTTTTCATATTTTTAACCTAAAAATAACAAAAAACAGAATCCGCCTTAATTTCGGCCACCTTTCAGGTTTTAAAAAAACAAAAACAAAAAAGTCTAAAACACAAAAAACAACAACATAAACCAAAATTATCAATTTTAAGGATAAACAAGAGGTTACAAAAGTTAAGGAGGGGTGTAATTCCACACCAAACCTTGCCAATCTCGGATGTTTTATATCTGACTGCATTCCTCCGCCAAGAAAATAACCTATTTTTTACTGCATTTCAATGGTCTTTGAGAAATACCTAATACCTGTTTTATTCTTAGTTCAAACCTAGTCAATTGGGAGTTGGATTACTCCAGCTCGCACAGATGTTCACTACGTAATTCTTATCACTGCACCTCTCTGCCAGGTAAAATAACCTGACATTTTTACTATATTTTAATTTACTTTACACAAGTTTTTGAAGCATTGGTACTCTATATCGTGGTGCTAAGTGAAGGGTTGGGTGGGAAAACCACTTTGACATTGATATTTACTATATTCTCTATATGACTTCATCCCTCCATTAACAAAATAACCTGATTTTCTTTAATGTGTTTCTATATTATTTTTGAGAAATTCCTTCCGGTTTATTCATAATTTAATACAACCTAGTAATTATGTGTTATGCAACCCCACACACACATTATGATGGTGCAAATCGTGTTAAACAGGTTTTTTCACGTGAATTTTAAGGTGGCCGACATTAACGGAATCTTTAACTGCGCAATTAGTTTGCAAAGTGTTTTAAAAAAATATCAAAACATGAAAATTAACAATTTTGAGCCTCAAATAGAAGTTATTTTAAGTATATTTATTGCTTCGTGCTAAATTTGATGCAGTTTAAAGACAAAGCAAAAATTCAGAAAATCACAAAAAAATCTCTTTTTGTATAAAAATGTTGATAATGCAGAATAACACGAATAAAACCTTCGCAAAAACACTTCATTCAACATTCATCCAGTTACTTTTGTGCTAGTTCTTCTATGTTTTAAAAATAAGCCGATTTTCTAACACCCTAAATTTGTGGCCAAAATCAAGGCTTGGCCGAAATTCACATACCCCATACTTTTATAATTTGTATTATAAACATTTTTAAAAGCAACATTGATATTAATTTAGCAAAAAACAGCTCATTAAAACTACTCTTTTGAAATCCATATCAAAATATTAAACAATATGAATCAATTTCAATATCCATATCAATCTCATTTCGTTTTTATACATTAATAAAATTGTTCCGGTATTGCAACAATTAGTTTTTGCCTAAAAATTAAATTCTATATGTAGTTTTAGACAGATACTTTTGTAGATGAAAATTGGTATGCTTAAAAGTTTATGTCAAGTTTTTTTTAGTGTAAATATTTAATAATCTTTGCGGTTTATAAACAAGATCGTTAAAAAATTAGCCCGACTTTTTTTTATTTTGTCGTACGCTTGGAGGGGTCACTGGGCGCTTAAGAACGTAGAACCCAGCATTTTTTGAGCTGTTTAAGTTTGAAATTTGCTATTTTGATTTGGATTTTTCTTAATTTTAAGGTTTTTGTTCAGGTTTGCTTAAGATAGGGTAATGCATGTAATTTCGGCACTTTTTGGACATTTTTAAAACCGTTTTTTTTGCCATAACGTTTTTCACATTTGTTTGATCAAAAAGTTTTATATTACAAAGTTGTGTATTTTCTTATTCTGAACACATTGATATCCATAACAGTCAATATCTACGTTAATTTCGTTTTATAAAGGACGATATCGAAAATGGCCACTTTGGAAAATTCGTTTGATGCATTTAATTATTCGGCACTTTTTTCTTCAAGCTATAACTTTTTTGTTTTTAGGTTAATATTAATGTTTAATGGCTTATTTGAAAGTTGACTGCTACATTTACTGCCATATTGGTTATTTTTACTCTAATTTGTTTTTATCTGAGTGAAAAATTGAAAACTAAATTAAAGTGCCGAAATTAAATGCATTTTCGAAAGTGCCGAAATTAAATGCACCTTTTGCCCATTTTCCTTCAAGAAGTTACTACAGCCAACGAAAAAATCGGTAGATGATATTATGACTGTCCTTTTTTCGCCCATTCATCTAGTTTCTAACGAGCTATTAATCACTTCTCAATTCAAATTTAGGACCAAGTTATGATGAGATATGTAATCAAAACTTGAAAAAGTGCCGGAATTAAATGCACGACCCTACACGCGTTAGCTTCGACTGGGTGTCGAAATTGCCATTAAGTTCCTGCGGCTCCAACGACCTTGTATCCGCTAGGATGATTTTGTGAACTTGTGATGATTGATAATGATGAGGATTTGGATAAACCGAACAAATTATAATTTTAGGAAACAAAAAGATGGTCTAACTTGGAATACCAATTTAGACTAAAATTAATTTTAACCTGGCTATGTCAAAACAAAAATTTTAGCTAAAAACGTAACAAAAATCAAACGTCACATAACATCTAATAAACAGCCGTAATACGTGCCATGTTTGTTTCCTACTAGTGATGTTCCCCGAAGCTCCGAGCTCCGGATCTTTTAAAGCCCTGGAGCTTTTTTAGCTTTTAGAGCTTTTAGCTCCGAGTTTTTAGGAGCACCGGAGCAACCCCAGGAGTTCCGGAGCTCCGTCCTATTTTTGTACTAATTTCATGAATAATTAAAAAGTCATGCAATAGATTAGTTTTTTAAATTTTTTTGTAAATTATTTTTTTTCAAAACTTATTTAAAACACTAGAAATAGATTTTAAAAGATGCTGTAGAACCTCTACAAACCAAAATAAAAGTTATGACATAATAAGGATATGCAAAAAGAAAGAGTAAAAAATTTAAGAACCAATAAACAAAATCGTATAGTTTTAATAAATAAAATTTGTTTAAAAATGCTAAGAGTCACTTTAAATCACTTTAAACGTATATCAAGCTTAAATAAGCTTAAAATGGCTCATTTAAGGGGCGGATGTCCGAAACTCCGGAGCTTCGGAGCTCCCTACGCTCTAAATGGCCGGAGCTCCGGAGCATTATATTGGAGGATAGGAATATCTCTATTTCCTACTTTTTGAATGAAACACCGATTTAAGCTAAATAAGTTTTGCTTGGAAAGACTATGGTCCTCAATATTTCCACAATGGTAAGATTTTTTTGAATTTCTTCACGTAAATATTTTTATGATGGGTAACGCATTTTCATTTTTGAAAATTTAAAAATTTTGTCTCTGAAATATGAAAAAATTATTGATAAAACATTTAAGTCGATAAAAAAGTGTTATAATGTAAAGTAAGTCGGAAATTATATGAACGTACACATTAACAACTTGATTGACAATAAACTTTTTTCCGCCAAAATAGCCGAAAACACATCGTGAGATTGATGTAAAATCTGATAATGGATTTAAAATCTCTTCAACTGCAAGAGATTAAGGTCGGTCTGGAACGCAACTGTTGACTCTCCTAAATTCTTTAGTTTGGAACAGCGCGTAAGAAAATACTAAACGTACTATTCATCATCCTGAAAGTTCAATCAGCTACGCGCAATCTATGCTTGTGCCAATTAAACGACATCGTATGCAAAATATTTATTATATAGAATTTATAATAATAAACAACAACTTTTGAAAAAAAATTAATTAAAAATATGGCCATATATTTCAATATTAGTGAAGTTCCTCGGAGCTCCGGGACAGAGCTTTTAGGAGTTTTTGAGCAACCCCCGGTGCTCCGGAGTTCCGGAGTTTTGAAACTTCGCTCTATTTTTATACTAATTTTATGAATAATTAAAAAGTAATGGCACATATTATTTTGTTAAAAATTTTTTGTAAACTAAATTTTTTCCAAAACGTATTTAAATAAACAATAATTGTCCTGCAAATACAAATGGAGTAGTTTAATCCGTTCCAGCGATTGCCTTTTGCTCGGTTACCCATTTAAATTTGCTCGCTCACTGGGCACTATTCGCACTCAAAAAATTATTTTTGACAGAAGTACGACCTAGGTCCTGCGTAGAGTTTACTGCGGTAAGGTTTATGTACTACATTTGTTTGTTATACAAAAATATCACCACCGTGAGACGAATGTTTCATCTTTGTCGTACGAAGGTTTCACGGTTGTAAGGGGGAACAGGCCATGAAGGGAACGAGTTAAAATGTATTTCAAGCTTAAATAAGCCTTAAATCACTTACTTAAGGGGCGGAGTTCCGGAGTTTTGTCCGTTCTGAATATTTGGAGCTCCGGAGCATGATAACAATTGGTAGGAACATCACTATATACGGGCATAGTAAGTTTTTTTTGTATGGAAATAATTGTTTGGGTGTTTCGATGGTTCAAATTTAAAATCAATAATTAAAGTTTAAAAAAATATCAGTTTGTTTTAAAGTAATTATAATCTTTAATTCATACTATCGTCATATCAAAAAACGAAAAAATCCTCTGAAATTTTATTTTTAAATAACTTAACATGTTGCGATTGGAGCTAAAAGCTAATAATATACTATAAAACTAAATTTTTTTATTAATTTTAGTTCATAAATGAACGTTTCTAAGTTTAGTAATATATCTAAAAAGTTTTCTTTTCTATTTATTTGGAATGGTTCAAACATTACTAAAAAAAAAGACTTCTGAAACTGTAAATTAAGTTCATTTGTTTAATTTTAATCATTCATTTGTTTAATTTTAATTTTAATAATTAATTAAAATTCTGTTTATTTTTTCAAAAACGATAGCAGTTTGTTCTTGTTTTAGTGCGTTATGTTTATAATTGTTTGACGTACAAAAATAAAAAAATAAAAATTATTACATATAAAAACAAAATTGTATTCTCTGTATTTATCATTATGAGTGGAGCGGCAGCGCCATGGGGTGATATAACTCCGCGGCGCCAAGCCAACCATTAAAAGTAATGTGAGTAAATTCTGAAATTAATGTTCATCTTAAAATAGAATAGAATAGAATAACTTTATTTCTTACAAATTTAATATTAAAAAAAATGTTTTTGAAACAAACATTAAATGATTTGCATAACAAGTGAGATATACAGTCATAAAATATTTAAAATAATATAATTATTACATTCAATGATACAAATTTTAAAAAAGTAAAGGGAAGGAAGCACAGAGTCATAAGGCTACTTATATGTTCCTATTAAATCTGGTTAATTTATTAAAATTTAAAAAGCTTATATCATTTTTTAAATTTTTTTAAAGATGGTGTATTGATTACATTTTCAGGCAAATTATTCCAATATTTTGCAACCCTTAACGGAAAAGAATAAAAGATTTATCTTTTTGCACTTGTGGAATTTTAAATTTCAAACTGTAGAATTTTACGTCCTTTGTAGTCAGCCCATTTAAAAAATGTTCAAATGGTCATAAATTCAAGGTTCCATAAGTTGGTAGGCTATACTTGTTAATAAAATAGACCTATAGTTATTTCCAGGGCATCCTTTTTTAAAAATTGGAGTGATTATAGCAATAAGCCAGCTTGGAGGCAGTTTATGGGTTTTAAAAGAAACGTTGAAAATAATTGAAAGAGGTTCTACCAAGCTAAAGGGCCAATTTATTGAACATCATAGCAGGTAATCCATCAGGAGTTTTGCTAAGTTTGTTTTTTATTGGTTCTTTAAAATTTTCAAAACGATTTCTGAAGTAAATTTTATATCTGACAAATGAACGTTTAAGGGTAATTTTTTCCTAACAGGTGGACGAGTGCCATTGTCTATTGTAAAATTTTTGTTAAAAACATGGTTAGGAATTTCGCTTTTTGTTAACGGATCATCCCTTAGAATCCCTTGCTGATCTTTGAGTGGGGCAATTCTATTATTTGTGTTATTTTTTAATTTATTTACATATTTAAATAATTTGGACTTATCGTTTGCTTGTAAAATTTCATTTTCATTTTTTAGGTTAATTTAGCTTATTTCACGTTTATACTTTCTATTTAGCCTATTTTATTCCTCTTTGACTTTTGAATTTGACGTTTTTTCCTGGATTTAAGAATTTAAATGTATCGGGGGAACTTTTAGTTAAATTTTTGCTTTTTGGTAAGTGGCTCAAAGCACTTGATTGCATTATCAATGTGAGATATAAGTATCTCTTCAACTTTTTTCCTTATTATTATTCTAACGCTCAATTATTAAAATCGATAGTGCTATCTCGTTACTGATTGATCAAAAATGAACATGGGCTCATTTGAAAAAAAGAAGAATTACGCAACTTTCTTATAAGCCATTTTCAAAGTCATTGTTATTGGTTTATTAATAAAAATAATAAATTAAAAACAAAATAATAGCAAAATAAAAACTCTTGACTGCAGAATAACAGTCTTCCGGCAACAGTTAAGATTGTACAGAGCAGAGACGGCTATCATATAAATTGCACAATAATAGCAGATGGTTGTGGCGATTTACCCCCACGGTATCGCGCTAACTATAATAGAAAACGTTGATAAAATTAAAAATTTATGTTCATCATCATCTTATTATTATTTTAACGCTATTCATATTGCTTAACCCGTTCCCGTAATTGCCTTTTCCTCGGCTACAACCGTGAAACGTTCGTGCGACCTATGTCATACTTCCGTCATACCTAATTTTTTGCGCGAGTAGTGCCCAGTGAGGGAGCAAATTGAAATGGTTAAAGCGGTACGGTGGCAATATGCAGATTTTTGTCACGGATACAATGTATTACGTAGGATATTTCATTTTGTAAAAATTTGCATATTGCTACAGTACAGCTTTAACCATTTCAATTTGCTCGCTCACTGGGCACTATTTGCGCACAAAAATTATGTATGACGGAAGTAAAACCTAGGTCATGCGAAGAGCTTACCGGGGTAAGGTTTACGTAAGACATTTGTCATACGAAAATACCACCACCGTGAGACGAAGATTTCACCTTTGTCGTACGAAGGTCTCACGGTTGTATCGGTGGTAAAAGGCCATTAGGGGAACGGGTTAAGATCGATATTTCTTCGTCATTACATATTGATTAAAAATAAACATGGAGTGTCTGGAAGGGGTAGAGACTCGGGCACTTTTTTAGAGCTATGTGTTTTTTTTCATTGTCTAAACTTAGATATTAAATCACATTAATAATCGAACACTTTTAGAAAGTTATTTATTTCGTAGCTAAGACTCTTATTTTTTACATTATAGTGTCAAGATATAACTTTAAAAAGTAATAAACAAATCATGAAAAATGCTCTATGAATAGAGCAGGAAAACATGGCGTTTTTTTTCTTGGCCGTATGTTTAGACAAAAAGGAATAGTCTGATTTTTATACGTATGTGGGTCCGCTGTAGTAATTTAGCATCTGGCATGCGCAGTTACCCACTAAATTTTTTTGACGAAAATTTATTTTTTGTATTTTTTTTTAATTACCAAACTTTTAATGTATCGAATATTAAACAATTTACTGCAGTTAAATTCTAAAAAGATTTTTGATTATTTTGACATTTTCTATTGGCACAAAAAATTTAATTCTTTTTAAATCAATTGAAAAATTAAGCTAAACAAATATATATTACGTGTTCTGTAAAGGTTTGGGCAGAAAATCAACCGCTAATTTTTGTCACAAAAATCTCATAATCGCGTTTTTAATTGCAGTTAAATCAGCTGCTGTCTATTCAAACAAATCAATCTAATTGAGTAGGTTCAGTTCGAAAGCATTACGTTTTTTAGATTTAACCAAACAACTAAATTTTTTACTATAAGCGAAAAAAGTTTAATCCATAAAACTTTTTGGCTGCCGAAATCGTAAAAAATTATTATCACGAGTAATGACTTCAAAAAGCGACATTTTTTGTTAGTATTTAATAAAAAGTCAGTTTAGTAAACTAAAGCCTGTTTAAAAAATTAAGACTGAAAAAAAAATTCAAGTAAGCATATCTCATTACAACAGTTCGTTGGTTTAAAGAATAATTATATCAATGCAAAAATACATTAAATTTCATATGCTAATTGCATAGCTAACATCAAACTCCATTGTCCATATTCAAATTAAACTTTTGAATAAATAAACCGTACCTTTAACGAAATATGCTCACCTATTTTTTTTTGCCCAGCCTCAATTATTTTTGAGCGTAGTTTAGCTTACTTTACTTTTCTGAAATATTAGCGGAATTGGGTAATTTATTATTTGATTAAGCTTAGACGATTTCCATAATGGCTCTTATTGCTGTTCAAACGGCTAAAGCCCGGTTCACACTGCTGCGATAGGCGACAGGCGATAGGCGATAGGCGACAGGCGATAGGCGATAGGCTCCTGTCAGTTCACACTGCTGCGATAGGCGATAGTAACTTGCGATAGGCGACTGACGACAGGCGATAGTGGTTGGATCAAAGTTCTAATCTTATTGCAATTTTGCGATAAGCGACAGCCAAAACAAAGCAGTTTTAGCATATTACGTGCGAAATTCGTAAATCAACAAATTTATATGAAGAAATAACGCTTCCTTGAATTGAACTTAAATACACACAACATTTTTTTTGTTTTTTGATGCGTTTGGTTGGTTTTTTTTAAATATGGATAAATTTGCGTGAAAATATTAATTTTGATGGGTATTTGCTAATTTTGGTTCAAAAGCGACCCGCAATTTATGATAAAACTAAAAAAAGAACATTTGAATAAAATTTTTATAAACATTGATGAAATCTAAATAGCCTATGGTTGAATTATATCTGGCTGACGTTGAAAATTAGAATGCAGACATGAGGGGACCAATTAAAACTGTGCGGTAATGACGTTTTTAAAAAAAAATAAGAACGCAGAATATTTTTTAATTGCACCTTTTCACAAAATATACAAAAATCAACCAAGTTTAGCTCTAAAAAAATTTGCATTTAGATTCCAAATTAAGTAATTTGACAAATAATTATTAAAATACAGTTTTTAATCTTTGTTAAAAATTATGTCTTCAAAATGAATTTTAACTTTCATCAGTTTAACCGGGAGTTTTTTTAAATGAGGTTTATATAAATTTTTATAAAAATTGTACACTGGGCACTGTTTTAAAAAAGTTATACAAACATTTGATTTATTTGTAAAAATACGGTCGGTTTTTTTATTCAAATTAAATTAAATTAAATCAAATTAAAAATACTAGGATTCTTAAAGTTACAAAGAAAAAATTGACATTTACAAACAAACATGGACATTTACAAAAAAAAATCGAATGCTTATAATTTTTATAAAACAGTGCCCTGGGCCTATTTCATAAAGGTTTTTGTAATTGTAAATTAATAAACGCATTTAATTTCTTCTCATTCTATTAATTAAAAAATACGTACATAACTTTGAAATTTACGGAATTTATAAATTAGTAATTTCTTAGATTCTGAACGCAATTTTAATAATATAATTTTTTATTAAAAATACAAAAGAAAAATATGCGTTTATTAATTTAAAGATGTAAATTAATTACAGGCAATTTTTATGAAATAGGCTCCTGGCCTTGAAAAATATACCGTAATTTGAAACATAAACAAAAAGGTCATATGCTTAGAATAGTGATGTTTCTACCCTCCAATATCATCCCCCAAAGCTCCAGTCATTTAGAGCGAAGAAAGCTCCAGAATTCCGGAGTTTTTCTGCTCTAAGTGGCTGCCGGAGTTCCGTTGTTTAAACAAGCGATATCATTTTGGGAGCTTAAAATCTGTTTAAAATACTTGATAAAAAATAATATTCTCCTTTCTGAACTGTTTGGTTGATAAGACAACCCAATATGGCCGATTTTTTTTTTTGTCGTCGTCTTAAAATAACTAAATTTTGTTCTGTAATATCATCCAAAATGGCGTCTGAGTGCGAGATTTGTTTTAGAATTAAAAGCTAGCACAACTTTTAAACACTGTTTAAAATTAAAACAATACACTATCGCCTATCGCAATTTTCTTTCAGTGTGAACTGAACGAAACTATCGCCTATCGCCTGTCGCCTGTCACCTATCGCCTTTCTCCTATCGCCTGTCGCCTATCGCAGCAGTGTGAACTGGGCTTTGTAATTTTCCTTCCCTCGCAAATAAGGATGCTTTGCTCTGGCCATTCGGAGCGGAGTAAGGTCCCAAGCTTTAGAACTCCACCCATTAAAAGCCTAAAAACTTTATTTTTAAAGATAATAGGGTTGTGGCATTATTTTTTAGTGCAAAATATGTGCTGGCTTTGTAATGAAAACTGTCTGGAGATATATTAAGAACAGAGATTTAATTGTGTCAAAAGTAGGCGTTATAAAAAATTTTGAGCTTTTAACAGATATTCACAAATATAATTATATGAGTTACGATTTTATATAATTTTTATTAAAATTACTGTTCCTTTATTAAGAAGTAGCCGCTAAAAAACATATTTTGGTTTGGAATATAATAGCTTTTGATTTTAGAAACTGAATTAGACTCAATAACGGAGGAGTTTTGACTATGCTTCTTCAAATTCTGCTGATAAAGCTTATTTGTTTTGTATTGATAAAAGGTAACAGTGTGGCGTACTACCATACATCATGGGGACCTGATGGTAACTATTCTGTCTACTCAAACGGTACATGGTCAAATACTACAACATGGGAATCATATGGTAACTTTTCTGAAAATACAAATATAACCCGGTCTTACTATACCACAAATGGGTCATACAAAAATTACAGTGTCGATTCAAACAATAATTGGTTCCAAAATACAACTTGGGGGCCATATAGAAATTATTCTGAATATCAAAATAAAACTTGGTTCTACAATTCACCAGGTTCGCCATATAGAAACTATACAACTGATTTAGATGGGTCCTGGGCACACAACACAATTTTTTGGCCTTATGGAAATTATTCTGAATATCAAAATGAAACTTGGTTCTATAATTCAACAGGTTCACCATATAAAAGTTATACAACTGATTTTAATGGTTCCTGGACACACAATACAACTTTGGGGCCATATGGAAATTATTCTAAATATCAAAATGACACTTGGTTTTACAACTCAACAGGCTCACCATATAGAAACCATACAACTGATTTCAATAATTCCTGGGCACACAACACAACATGGGGGCCATATGGAAATTATTCTGGATATCAAAATGAAACTTGGTTTTACAATTCAACAGGTTCACCATATAGAAACTATACAACTGATTTTAATGGTTTCTGGAGAAACAACACAACATGGGGGCCATATGGAAATTATTCTGAATATCAAAATAAAACTTGGTTTTACAATTCAACAGGTTCACCATATAGAAACTATACAACTGATTTCAATAATTCCTGGGCACACCACACAACATGGGGGCCATATGGAAATTATTCTGAATATCAAAATGAAACTTGGTTTTACAATTCAACAGGGTCACCATATAGAAACTATACAACTGATTTCAATGGTTCCTGGGCAAACAGCACAACTTGGGAGCCTTATGGAAATTATTCTGTTTATCAAAATGAAACTTGGTTTTACAATTCAACAGGTGTACCATACAGAAACTATACAACTGATTTTAATGGTTCCTGGGGAAACAACACAACATGGGGGCCATATGGAAATTATTCTGTTTATCAAAATGAAACTTGGTTTTACAATTCAACAGGTGTACCATATAGAAACTATACAACTGAATTCAATGGTTCCTGGGCACACAACACAACATGGGGGCCATATGGAAAATATTCTGAATATCAAAATAAAACTTGGTTTTACAATTCAACAGTTTCACCATATAGAAACTATACAACTGATTTCAATGGCTCCTGGGCACACAACACAACATGGGGGCCATATGGAAATTATTCTGAATATCAAAATAAAACTTGGTTTTACAATTCAACAGGTTCACCATATAGAAACTATACAAATGATTTTAATGGTTCCTGGGGAAACAACACGACATGGGGGCCATATGGAAATTATTCTGTTTATCAAAATGAAACTTGGTTTTACAATTCAACAGGTGTACCATATAGAAACTATACAACTGAATTCAATGGTTCCTGGGCACACAACACAACATGGGGGCCATATGGAAATTATTCTGAATATCAAAATGAAACTTGGTTTTACAATTCAACAGTTTCACCATATAGAAACTATACAGCTGATTTCAATGGTTCTTGGGCAAACAACACAACTTGGGAGCCTTATGGAAATTATTCTGTTTATCAAAATACAACTTGGTTTTACAACTCAACGGGCTCACCACATAGAAACTATACAACTGATTTCAATGGCTCCTGGGCACACAACACAACATGGGGGCCATATGGAAATTATTCTGAATATCAAAATAAAACTTGGTTTTACAATTCAACAGGTTCACCATATAAAAACTATACAACTGATTTCAATAATTCCCGGGAACACTACACAACATGGGGGCCATATGGAAATTATTCTGAATATCAAAATGAAACTTGGTTTTACAATTCAACAGGTTCACCATATAGAAACTATACAACTGATTTCAATGGTTCCTGGGCAAACAACACAACTTGGGAGCCTTATGGAAATTATTCTGTTTATCAAAACGAAACTTGGTTTTACAATTCAACAGGTGTACCATATAGAAACTATACAACTGATTTTAATGGTTCCTGGGGAAACAACACAACATGGGGGCCATATGGAAATTATTCTGTTTATCAAAATGAAACTTGGTTTTACAATTCAACAGGTGTACCATATAGAAACTATACAACTGAATTCAATGGTTCCTGGGCACACAACACAACATGGGGGCCATATGGAAATTATTCTGAATATCAAAATAAAACTTGGTTTTACAATTCAACAGTTTCACCATATAGAAACTATACAACTGATTTCAATGGTTCCTGGGCAAACAACACAACTTGGGAGCCTTATGGAAATTATTCTGTTTATCAAAATACAACTTGGTTTTACAACTCAACAGGCTCACCATATAGAAACTATACAACTGATTTCAATGGCTCCTGGGCACACAACACAACATGGGGGCCATATGGAAATTATTCTGAATATCAAAATAAAACTTGGTTTTACAATTCAACAGGTTCACCATATAGAAACTATACAACTGATTTCAATAATTCCTGGGCACACTACACAACATGGGGGCCATATGGAAATTATTCTGAATATCAAAATGAAACTTGGTTTTACAATTCAACAGGTTCACCATATAGAAACTATACAACTGATTTCAATGGTTCCTGGGCAAACAACACAACATGGGGGCCATATGGAAATTATTCTGTTTATCAAAATGAAACTTGGTTTTACAATTCAACAGGTGTACCATATAGAAACTATACAACTGAATTCAATGGTTCCTGGGCACACAACACAACATGGGGGCCATATGAAAATTATTCTGAATATCTAAATGAAACTTGGTTTTACAATTCAACAGTTTCACCATATAGAAACTATCCAACTGATTTCAATGGTTCCTGGGCAAACAACACAACTTGGGAACCTTATAGAAATTATTCTGTTTATCAAAATAAAACTTGGTTTTACAACTCAACAGGCTCACCATATAGAAACTATACAACTGATTTTAATGGCTCCTGGGGAAACAACACAACATGGGGGCCATATGGAAATCATTCTGAATATCAAAATGAAACTTGGTTTTACAATTCAACAGGTTCACCATATAAAAACTATACAATTGATTTCAATGGTTCCTGGGCACAAAATACAACTTTGGGGCCATATGGTAATTATTCTAAAAGGGTTATTCTTCAGTCAACGACAACCAGGCAGTTAAATAATTTTGGAAAAGAGCAGAAGAACACAGATTGCTGTATACCACATGCATTTTGTTGGAGGAGCCAAACTTCGATGTCAGAAGTAGACATCCGATGTCACAAAGGCTACAAAATGACTGGCCCTATGTCAAACACATGTATCAATAAGGTATTACAGGAACCAGTGTCTTGCGATCCAGGTAACGTTGTTAATCTTTTTAAAATAGATTGTGAAAAGAACAAGCAAACCTTATAGTGTGTGCGTGGTTAAAAATTGCATAATTGTTTCCTACTATACCAGCATTAACAGTTCTAGTTTGGATGATAAATGTGCATAAATTTTTTTGTTGCGTTTGTGCACCGCGCACAAAATTAACTGCCTTCTGCTTTCCTTCTGTAAAACCGGTTTATTATTAAATATTAAATACTTTATTATTTTAACAATTAATTATCGAATTAATAATTTTGGAACATAAATGAATTTTTAAGGTAGAAAACTAATTTTTAAAGGGCTAAAATTGACTAATTTTTGAATATTTTGTTTTAAAAAATGGGAATTAAAAAATTTCAGGGCTTCAATTGGTTTTTTTAATTTTATAATCGCACAATTTTAATTTATTCTTTCCTTCTTTATAAAAATTTATGAGGCCATTCAGATTATATAAGTCAATCAGGGGCCTATTTCATAAAGACGTTTGTAAATATTTATTTTACAAATCTCCGCCTATTTTTTGTAAATTAAATAATAAAAAATATAGGACACCGCGAATATTGATCCGCCAGCGTGGATGAAATGGCGTGGCTGCGACCAATCAGCGCAAAGCAGTGCGCGGAGATGCTCCACCTGGATTACAAGTCGAAAAACCTTTATCGTGTATTTTACAAAAAATACGCGGAGATTTGTAAAATCAGAATTTACAAAGGTTTTTATGAAACAGGCCCCAGGTAAATTTTCAGCTAGCTGACCTTAATAAATTGATATATTAAATCAAATATGTATCAAAAAGCTATAGGTAAAATAGTCGTAGCTGTGCCTTTTGTCTGTTTTTTTAATGGTCAGATAATAGAACTAATATTTTACTATGCATACATAGTCTGAATATATAGTCTGAATATCATCATTTCATTTTTCTTTTTTTCTTTTCTTTTTTTTCTACAAAATCATCAAATTTACGACTTAATTCCCGCCAAATTAAACTATAATTACAAACAAAATAACAACATAGCTATCTGAAATGACTTTAAAGCTCAAAAAGAGCGCTTATTTAAGTTGATTTTAAAATTTTTCTTAAATGCATCCAAAGAATCGACAGTTATCTGAGACGGGAACTTCACATTTATGATCTGATAATTGCGATTGCCAGTCTTTTGACCAGCCGTATATTCTGTCTAAATCCTTTTGAAGTCTTAAGTTTTGAATGTGGTAATCTTTAGATGAAGATTTTGTAAACAACTTTATATCATCTGTAATGAGCCTAATTTGTGAGTACTTAACACAATCAACAATATCATTAATATATATAGGAAATAGAAATGGGCCTAAAACAGAACCTTGAAAAACTGAACTTTTTACAGGAAATGATTTGGATACTGAGTCATTAATCACAACTTTAATATCCTGCCCAACTAAAATTTTTTTTATCCATTTAAAAAAATTACCAGAAACACCATATCTTTCTAGCTTATATAACAATTTTTAATGTGACACGGTATCAAAGGCCTTGGCAAAATCAAATATAAATATATGACATCAATTAAAAGTTTATCTTTTAATGCCTGATTCCACTCATTAAAAGTTTCCAACAGCTGTGTTATTGTAGAACTTTTTGCCTTAAAACCATGTTGAAACCTTGACAGAATGATATAGTTCTTCTTTAACAAGCTACTCCATTAGTTTACAAGAAAAAGATGTAAGTGAAATTGGACGATAATTTTCTTTTAGGCTTTTTGTGCCTTTTTCAAACAGTAAGTGTAATAAAACTATTTTCCAATCAAGTGGTAATTCTCCGAAATCAAAAGACATCTGAAGCATTATTGCCAAAAGTTCAGCAATAACTGTGGCCAAACGTTTTAAAAATTATGCTGGAAAATAGTCAGGGGTTTGAAACAATTTGTTTGATAGCTTTTTTAGGGGTTTAAATACCTTTTTTTGTAGTAAATACCATGTTGTCCAACTTCCCTATATTTGGTGGATTAAAATTTGGTAAAGTATCATCATCATTGGTAAAAACGGAAGCAAAGTAATTTCTAAGTAGTTCAACTTTTTCAAACTCTTCAGTTACAAAAGTCCCATATTCTTTTTTAATTGGTGGGATAATTTGTTTTGTTTTAATTTTACTATTAACAAATTTATGAAAAAATGTTTAAACCCCCTAAATTTAGAATATTTGTTTCTTTATTAGTGTTAAAATCTCTAACTTTATTTTTGTATACTTTGCAAATTTTTTTGTACTCTAATCATGATTTTTCATCAATATTACGCTTATGCCAAAGTTTTTCTTTTGATTTTGTAGTTTTCTTACATTTATTGGATATTGTACAATTTTTTTCTATTAATTCCTAACAATAAAATATCCTTAAATTTTTGCCAAGCATTTTCTACTGTGCCACAATCCTCAAATAAAATTTTCCAGGTGATTGTAGATAAGTACAAACTTAGCATATCATAATCTGCAATTAAAAATCAGGTATGTAGTTTTGAATATTATTCTTAGGACTGTCAAATATTTTAAGATTAATTTCGGATAAAATAGTGTAATGGTCTGATTGTGAAAAACTGGGCGCAACAGTGACATTAGAAAAAATTTCTCTATCGTTTGGGAACAAAAGATCCAGATAATTATTTTCACGAGTTGGTTGTGAAACAAGCTGATATACACCTAGCTTAATAAAAAACTCAAACCAATTATTTTCATGTGTTTGAAATTAATTTAACTGAAGACCGATCTACCCGTAGTAAATTGAAGCCTCCAGGTAAAACGACAAAGTTTTCCTACAAATTTTTCTGTTAAATTCCTAATTAGCTCAAATATGAAGTTGTCTTTTTCTTTGCTAGTACTAGGTTCTCTATAAATACCAATGAATCTCAGTTTAGATGACTTCTGTAGAAAAATGTCAACCGCTAGTAGTTCTATTGCATCATACTTTTTCTCAGTTTCAAATTCAACTACTTAAAAAAAATTTAATTAATAGAACTACTCCACCTCTTTGCCGCTAATGTCGATCCTTTTGATAAACATTAAGTTCTCTGTTTTTGATAATTATTGCGTTTGAAGTTGTTTCAGTGAGCCACGTTTCAGAAATAAAGCAGATATCAACAGCACCATAAATAAGACTATCTCTTGAAATCAGAACATCAAGCTCGTCTAAGGAGTTAGCAAGGCTTCTTGCATTCATACACAAAATTGTTATACTAGGTTTAAGCTTTAGTTTACAAAGCTTTGTAAGCTAATTGTAAGCTAATAACTAATAAGCTTTGTTATATTGAGTGGCATCCCCCAGACGGCCACCTGAATGAACTTGTTACGAAGATGTTTGTTGGTTAACCTAATTTTCAGCAGCCTGGGGCGGTCGCTAGCTCTTCCAATACGAAAAATTTCAATTGGGTGGATGACCTCACCCGAATCACCACTATCGAGAGTTTTTAATAACTCAGCCACGTTTTCTTTTTCCTTTTCCTTGTTATCATTCTCCGGAACGCCAGAAACAACCAGCATTATCTCATGTTCACTTTGAACCTCCACGCGCTTGAAATAACCATAGGTATCAAACGCTCAAAGGTCAAACACCTTTTCGCATACCGCAGTTACCAGCTCCATATCAAAACCAGAAGCCTGTGCCTTTTTCATCCGGGAGAACCTCTTCTCCAAATCCGGCAACTTCTGCTGCAGAGCCGCATTCTCCGCTTCTAGCCTGGCGATTTGATCATCCTTTTTCCTGGTTCTGGTCGACGACTCGTTTAATGTAAGGGGATGAAATAAATAGTTGCTGTTTAACGTAAGTGGGTAAAAAACTAACCAAAATCTAAAAAACTAAGCCTAAGCAAAACTTTAACGTAAGTGGGACTCCAATAATCGCTCAGAATTGTTTTTCGTTTTTTAAATCCACTAATCAGCGTAATGGTAGCGAAATCATATAAGAGCAAGCTTCCAACTTTACTTGAGGTCGTTAAAATCCGAAATTTAGTTCGCAACTTCGCAGTTTCGCGAGTCGTTACAGTACGCATGCTCTCTTCTGCGCGTGGGGACCACTGGCCGGAGCAAGTTGAAATGAGTCACTTTATACTGCGCCGTTAAAATAGACGGAAGCAAGTATTTCACGGCTATGTTAAATGTCAACTTACCACTAAATAATCTTAACCAAAATGAATTTTAAACGTATAAAATAACAAAACTTAAACAAAAATACAAGAGTTGATTACAAAATGCATAGATATACAGTCGACTTCTTTACACTAAAACCAATTAATATAAAATAATCTTATATTAACAATGAATTTTTTAAAGTTTTTATTAAAAACAGGTAAATTGATGTTTTTTATAAAAAAGGCGAAAATTAAACCACGCCTACGTTCTTAGCTACGAGTATTTTACTATAATTTGTAAGCAAATTAATGAATTTTTGACAGTAATGCAAATTGCTTAACCAATAATTTTTGTACATTTTTTAAAGATGAATTTTAAAAAATTCCTCGATATAATTTGTTGTTTTATTATTCTTACCTTGTAGCTACACAATTTTAATGCGTCCTTTTCTGTCCTCCTATATTTTTACAAGGTCAACTAGTTTAATGTGTCCTAAAACTAAAACACCGGGATGAGTTGCAGTTAAAATCAACTAACATTAACAACAAATCAACTCAAAATTTTGTGAAAAGGCGGCATTTTATATGCGGTCCATTTGGTTACAAAACACGCCATAATCGCACAATACTATGGTTGACTTATATCTGGCTGGCCTCGTAAATTAGAATACAGACACGATTGGACCAATCAAACTTGTGCGGTTATGACGTTTAAAGAAATATATATGAACGCGGAATTTTTTAAATCCACTCTTTCAAATAATTATACAAAAATTAATCAAGTTTCTTAAAAAAATTTGCTTTTGGATTTCAAATTAAGTAATTTGAAAAATAATTATTTAAATATGGGTTTTGATCTTTATTATTAAACCGCACTTTCGTTAAAAATTTTGTTTGGTTTTGTTGTTATAGTTGGCTCATTACTGCGATTTTCGAGGTCAGCTAGATTTTATTTGCTTATAATTACTCTGCTCTTGTTTCCCATAAAATTTTATGAGGTAAGCCAAATATAATTCAATTAATTATAAGTTCAAACACAAATAAATTGAAATAACATTTTTTTTAAATACACCTCATAAAAAATAAAACAATAAAATATTAAAACACTGCGATATTTATTTAGACTCCTGCCATGATTTTGGAAACATCTGCAGTTTTGTAGAGCATTTGTGCGGAACCAAATTAGGAGCCGACCATCCTTTTGTTGTGGGACTAAAATTACACGAGCGCTGCCCTAATGGATGGGCTTGTTATTGTGCTGATAGTACATAATTCTTCTTGTTAATTGTAGCAGTGCTTCCTGAAGAAAAAAATCAACTATTATCGAAACGTAAATCGAACAATTTTCTATTTTTATAAACTGATTCCATTTATATCTACTAAAAACAATTGCTTTATAATTAACTGGGGGTGTCAGTTTAGTTTAACCACAAGGTTTATGCTTTCCATAGGCACCTTGCACTGAAACGCAGTTTATACATGAAGTATGCAATATACATAAGTGTCACCATAACAGATAATTACCGTACTCCTACCTATCTTTTCGTAGTATGCAGATCAACCGATAGAAAGCGCGCGAAATTTCTATCGGTTGATCTGCATACTACAAAAGATAAGTAGGAGTACGGTAATTATCTATTATGGTGACACTTATGTATATTGCATACTTCATGTATAAACTGCGTTTCAGTGCAAGGTGCCTATAGGGAATTTTTTTTAATTTGTTATTTTAAATTTATTTATAATAAAATATGATTTTTAAACACATTAGTTAAGCGGTTTTTAGGAAAAAAAACCGTGTAGGAAAACAGGTGATGCTTCTTAATAATATCGGTTACAATATAACTGACAACTTTCTTTTTTTGACTTGCGCGTTTATTCTTTATTTCTTTTTGATGCAGAGCAATCACGCCTTAATAAATTCAACCTAAAATACTCTAGTTTCATTGATATTCATCCTGACATATTAAATATGTTTTTTTTTAATTTCCCACTGGTTTTAACACAAAGAATTAGGCAAACGTCGGCGAGGTGTCCTGGTGTCATCTATTACCGATGTCGTTTGATATACTATTTTGTTTATAAAAACAATTAAAAAAAGTATTAATTAAAATTATTAATTATAAACTATCAAAATATTTATAATGTATTTTACTGATAACTATTTTTTTATTATTTGAACAAAGGAGGAGCTCCTGAGCTGCATCCAGATCGACTTTCTGGAAATTTAGATCCTAATATGAAATATAGGTTTTATTATATGAACATAAAAATAAATAATATCGAAGCTGGTGTTTTCATCGGAAATCTATGGCACTAAAATCGAATGTTCTAAACCTTTTGACGCCAGAAGATCACCCAGAAAGAATTCTATTAAATCCGAAGATTCGCCTACCACCATCCAAGATCTTGCTGATGAAATTGCTTAAACCGGGTCGCGATTTCACAGATCAGGGCGTCTCTCTCCAAGGACCTGCCTTAAATTCTAGATAAGCTGACTGTTATTTCCAAATCCTCCCAATGAACTTCTTCAACAGCAATGACCTACGCAGGAGCAGCTAAGAAAGGACTCCCAATTACCGAAGCTCCAGTTTTCCACCATCTTAAGGAGATTCTTTCCCAAAAGAAATGAAGACCCAGGTTGTTTTGGCGAATTTAATGGAACCTCCGAATGAAAAACTGTCCGATCTTTCTTTTTTTCGAAAATTCAGGACTTAACGAAATTTAAAGTCATGTTGCGGGTGTGGAGCGTCTTGGCCGTCTTGACCTCCCCTATCGACTGGTTAAATTCACCATGTTAAATCATGACGGGCGAGGATCCGTTCACGCGAGAAATCTCCTGACTTGGTGGGAAGACTTTAAATCGAATCTGGATGTCAATTTTGGATCTTTGCGCATGCGCCCTTCTATACCTTTGGAACAGCGAAAAAAATCAAATGAATATTCCGAGCTAAGGTCAAAAGCGTATAAAATGACATGTGAACTTCGTGATAGCATTATATTAAACGCAAGTTACTCACTACGTAAAATTAAGGGTCAATTTTCAATTGTGAAATTTGTATACGACAATGTTTCTTCTTAATGGCGTATGTCAAAAGATAACGTAATTACCGAGCCTTTAAGCCCATAGCGGGAAGGGTCACAGTTAGTAATAAAACTAATTTTCTAAAATGTAAGTATAGCAACTGTCGTAGTTTATTAAGTTTTGAAAATCGGAACCTTTTAAATAATGTATTATCCACTAGAGCTTACGATATACTACCCTTCACAGAAACTTGGTTTAATGATAAAGTAATTAACGGTATGATTAATGCTAATAATAGCTATAATATTTATCGATGCGATAGACTAACTAATATCGGAGGGGGAGTTGCCATTTTTACTAAAAAAGAATTAAATACGCGTAGAATAAATTTACCTGACAAATTCAATTTACTTGAAATAGTAGTGGTTGACGTTTTCGGCGATAAACTAACTAGAAACGTGTTTTTACCGTCTTCCGAATAGTTCTGGAGAATATTTAGAGCTCATTTGTGAAACTTTAGTAAACATATCCAATGTAATTTTCCAGTTGTTATTACGGGTGACTTTAATATTTCTGATCGTTTTTGGGCATCCGGCGAGTGTAATAGTAGCTTTTTATCTAGTCTATTTGCAACCGCTTTTACTCAAGAATCATTCGTTCAATTAGTAAATAAACCTACACGTGGGCCGAATTTTTTAGATCTTATCTTTTCTAATAAAGAATTACACGTTTTTAACGTAAATATTTAATAGTGATCATAACAGTATAAATTACACGATTTCGGGAAACTATGCTTTTGCTTTAAATTGCAACAAATTTTACTACCATTTTAAACTGGCAAATTGGGAAGCAATGAATAATTATGTATAATTTCATTCCGGTCTAGCTCAAATGTTGTGAGCCACTGGATATTGTCAAACACCACATAGATGAAGCCATAAAAAATTTTGTGCCGTTACATAAAATAAAGGTGAATTCGAAATTTACCTATCCCAGGCATATTCAAATTATTAAATCAAAAAAGTTACAGCTTTGGAAAAAACGTAATGATTCTTCTTCTGAAGCGGAATATAATAGACTAAATCGCTTGTATAGGAATGAAATAAATAGATATAATAGCGCAAAAAAAAATAAAATTTTAAATTCAAATGACAAAAATAGTTTGTTTAAGTATGTTAGGAACCTACGCAAAAATAACAGCGGTACAGCTCCCATCATAAACAAAGAAGGTATTTTAATAGATGATTCAGCAAAAAAGTCTGAAATATTTAAGTTCATTTTTAAACAAAAATTTACACGCGATAATGGGGGAATTGTTCAAGTAGTTCCTAAGCTTACAAAAGGTATTACTTTTTTGAACGTTAAGTTTACAACTGAGAGTGTTTTAAAAAATTTTAAAAAACAAAAGAATAAAACTAGTAAAACTCCGGATAACATTCAGCTATGCTTTTTACAAGCGTTTTTGAAGTATCTTTCAGAATTCACGAGTTGCCTCCTAGTTGGTTAACAGCTATTGTTTTACCAGTATATAAAAAAGGGATCCCAGTAACCCTAATAATTACTGTCCGTCCAATTTCCCTAACATGCATAGCTTACAAAATTATGAAGTACTGTGTATATTATCAACTTTTTTAAATTTTTAAAACGCTACAACCTAATTAATAACCAGCAGCATGATTTTTTTACAAAAAATCCACTTGTACTCAACATTTAGAAACTTTTGTTGAATGGACCAGAGCTATCGAAAATAATCAAATTATATTTATAGCTTATATTGATTTCAGTAAATCGTTTGACAGCGTTTCTCACCCTAAATTATTATCTAAATTATCAGCCTATGGAATTAATTGAGATCTGTATGCCTGGATCGCTGCTTTTTTAACAAACCGGAAACAAAAAGTAATAATTCAAGACTATTACTCTAATTATACGGAAGTAATTTCTGGGGCACCGCAAGGGTCGGTACTTGGACCGCTGCTATTTTTGCTTTACATAAACGATTTACCGGAAGAATGTGGCGGCATTGTTAGTTGCAAATTATTTGCCGATGACACCAAATTCTACCAAATAGGTTCTCAATATAAGGATAATTTTTTTCCTTCAAGAATCAGTGAATAAGCTTTTAAATTGGTCTAAAAAGTTGCAACTCCCCATAAATGAGAATAAATCTTGTATTGTTCACATAGGAAGTAAGAATCCTAACGTACCTCTTTTAATAAATCAAAAACCAATAAAAATAGAAGAAACAACTAAAGATCTAGGAGTTTTTATAACTGAATCATTAAAACAATCCTAACATTGCAAATACATTGTAAAATCTGCTTTTAAAATTGTAAACACAATTTTTAGATGTTTTCAAACAAAAAATCTAAATGCTCTCCTAACGTCATATAAGTCATTTGTAAGACCTTTTTTGGAATATTGTTCACCAATTTGGTCTCCGTATTTTTTAAAAGATTAAACTGTATTGAGCAAGTTCAACGTGACTTTACAAAACGCCTATTTATTAAATGTGACCTTAACCGCAATTTCAATTTGTTAAAAGATAAAAGTACTTAAATTTGGATTCCTTAGAACAAAGGAGGATTCATATTGATCTCAACCTTTTTTTATTCAATTTTTAAAAGTTTTAATGAGCTTTCCTTTGAAAACCTTTTAAAATGGGGTCAATATAAAGGTAAAAACGATCATGAACTAAAACTTCAAATTCCTTGTGCTAAAAAAGACACTTATTTTCACCCTCTTCCCCTTAGAGTATAAGATACTGGAACATTCTTCCACCAGAAGTGGTAAAGTCAAATTCGATTGTGAATTTTAAAACCGCAATTAAAAAAGTAAATTTTGATAAAATTTTCAATTTAGACAGGCTCATATGAGCAGCCTTCGTTTTCTGTGTTCCCTTCCCTGTATTGAAACTCAATTCAATAGCCAGTATGTTGTTATTTGAACACAATTTTTTGATGTATTTTAATTGTATTTTTATTTTTTGTATAATCCGACGTGTGTTCATACATGTACTAAAATGTTTCAATAAAGCTTTTTTATTTCATTTTCATTTTAAAATGCGGCTATAATTTTTATGTTTTGAAAGTTCATTTTAATGATAGAACATGCCTGTCGAAAGTTAATACAAACTACAAAGTATCGTTTAACATAATTTTTTGTATTCATATTAAAGTGTTTTTTTTTAAATGATAAAATAATGCCACAAAAATTAAAATATTTATGTCATAAATAATTGATAAAAATATAAAAATGTATTATGAGTTCGGCAAATCAGTAATAGTTATACGGATATACAGATAGGACAACCAAATTGGCATTTTGTAACAGCGCACTTTCTTGATTTAAATGAAAATGTAAAAAGTGACAATTCTCCGATTGTGGAAGTTTTATATTATTTTTCCAAGTGAAAATACAATAAAAAAATCTGTTGACCTATGAAATTTATTCGTAAAAAACGGATTATTCGCAAAAAACGCATCAACGAGTGATTAAAAAAATTGATAAAATTAAATTTTAGTTTTTAATTTCATATGGTTTATGTGTTTCAATAGCGAATTTGTTAAAATGAGTAAAAAAATTAATAAGGGCTCTAAAGTTCCCTTGAATGTGTTTATTAGCAAAATTACGCTATCTAACGTTATTTAAAAACAAAACGCCATCAAAGGCTCTAAAGTCCCTATTTTCTCCCTGTTTGGTCCTAAAAAGTCAGGCTTTTAAGTTCATCTCTCTGCATTCTGGGCTCTTTTGTGTTTTTCATGATTATCTCCCATTTGACTCTTTGGTCCCTTTCGTTCGCGCAGCTTGGCTCTTAGGTCCCGTTTTTTCCGGATCTTTAGTACCTAGCTCTAACGCCCCACGGCTCTTCTGGCCCGTTACCCTTTCATTCACATTAACAAGGAGCTATTTGATTTTTTTTTTTTATAAAAAAACGTATTTATTGATTTATTGTTTATAAATAAACATCAGTACAAATAAAAACTCTTAACTCTAAACCATAAAAACCACTTCACTATCTGACTTTGTAATAAGGATGTATATAATACTGCATATTGCAATAATAATCAAATATACAATTATTAGCTAAATTTGAATATCAACAGCTTAAGACTAACCAGTACACAAGTTTGAAAATTTATTTATTTCGCATAAAGCAGGATACGCAAGGCCGATGTTACTCAGCACTAATTGTGCAACCTAACGTTAATATAACAATATTAACAAACATCAACCTTGTCACTAGGGATCGACCGGGGCCCCGGCCCCGGCTTGCCCTGAAACTTTTTTTCCACCCCGGCCCTGGCCCCAGCCCCGGCAAACGCAATTCTTTCTACCCCGGCCCCGGCCCCGGCAATTTAGCTGTCAAATGAGAGAATTCATATTTTAAAGCGCTTCTAAACATTTTTGACAGTGAAATATTATACAAGATTTTATCTACAAAGCTAATTTAATTTTTTAATATTAGGATATTTATTGTTTATTATGCTATATTAAGATTTTCTAAAGCCTCTTTATTTTATTAAGATTCCTTATCATGGGTGGCGCGGGAGCGCCACGGGGCGATTTATCCCCGTGGCGCCGCGCCAACCATAATTAGAGAACGTGGGTAAATTTTGAAATTCAGAACCTTCTTCTTCTTCTTCTTCTTCTTCTTCTTCTTCTTCTTCTTCTTCTTATTATTATTCCAACGCTCCATTCTTAAAAACGATATTCCTCATTCGTTACTGATTGATCAAAAATAAACATGGGCTCATTAGAAAGAAGAAGGAATTACGCAACTTTCTTAGGAAGCACTTTTTTCATTTAGGTCCTTGTTATCGATTTATTGATCAAAATAAAAAATTGAAAATTAGACAAATAAAAACTCCCAACCGCACAATAACAGCCTTTCGGCAACAATAAGGATTGTACAGAGCAGACAACCAACATCCCCTCATAAAAACCGCACAAAAATAGCAGACCGGTTTTAATTGGTGGCAGAAACGGCGCCAGTTCCCAGCGCCATCTGCTTCAACCGCGCGGAAAACGGCAAAAACAACAGAGTACTTTTTTTAATTCTTGCATTACTAATGACAAAATTAATTCAAAGTTTTATTTATTAAAAAATAATAATAAGCGTCGGTGGCGCGGGAGCGCCACGCGCCGCTAATCATCGGTGGTGCGGGGTGCCAACTGCAATTTAACCCACGGCACCGCGCCAACTATACTTAGACAACGTGAGTAAATTTTGTTATTCATGTTCATCATCTTATTATTATTATTATTATTTTTACTTTAAAAATTATAATTGCAATCATTGGCGCACGGCATCGCGCCAACTATATATAGAGAACGTAGGTAAACTTTGTCTGGAGCGCATCTGCACCGCACTAACTATAATTAAACAACGTGGGTTAATTTTGTAATTTAAATTCATCTTCTTCTTATTATTTTTTTTATTTTATCTCGGCAACGGAATGATTATAAACATATGTCATTGCGCAGCTAAAACTATAGTTTATTAGGCTATTTTTTAATTTAATTCAAAAAAAGTGGTAGACTAGCCTTGAAAAATGCTCTAAGAATAGAGCAGGAAAAAGGGGCGATTTTTCCCCGGGCGTATGTTTAGACAGAAAAGATGTAGACTAGTCTGAGATGGACATTATGTGGACTATAGGAAATTTGCATTTGGTTTGGCCAGCTGCTCACTAAATAAAAATTTCTACGATATGATAATGATTTGTTTATACATTGATCTAATCACACAGCACTGTTGCATTTTTTTTTAGTTTGATGAAATGTCAATTGAAAAAATCATACTCACAGCAATCTTTGACAAGCGCGAAATCGCCACTTTTTCAAATTTATAGTTGTTTCTTAACATACAAATATAACCTTCTAATTGAAAAAGTGGCGATTTCGTGCTTGTCAAAGATTGCTGTGAGTATGATTTTTTCAATTATTATTTCATCAAACTAAAGAAAAAATGCAACAGTGATGTATAATTAGTTCAAAGTATAAACAAATCATTATCATATCGTAGAAATTTTTATTTAGTGAGCAGCTGGCCAAACCAAATGCAAATTTCCTATAGTCCACATAATGTCCATCTCAGACTAGTCTACATCTTTTCTGTCTAAACATACGCCCGGGGATTATTCACGAGCATTTTTCAAGGCTAGTTTTAATTACGAATCTTTATTTTGAAAATTTAAAGATTTCTTGAGTATTAAAAGCCGTTTGTAGATTTTATTTACAAGATAAGAGTTTGACAGTAGATATCTATGGTTGAAATATATCTGGCTGACCTCTAGTAAGTTTGTATAGGAGACGTAAACGGACCATAAATTGTGCAGTTATAAATTTTTATTAAATAAACGAATTGGAACGCATGTTTTTTTTTTAATTCCTGCTTTTCAAAAAATATACGTAAATTGTCAACTTTCACACTTTAAAAACTGTATTTTTGTTCCAAATCGTGTAATTTGTAAAATAATTGTTAAAATATGGTTTTTAATATTAAATATAAAACCGTTTTTACTCAAAGCTTTAAATGATTTTAATGTTAAATATAGTCGATTCAATACTGCAAATCTTCGAGGTCAGCTAGGTTTTATTTGCCTCAATAATCACAAATTTTGCATATATTGGAGTTATTTTAATATCATTGCTTATATCAAAAATATATAAAACAAGAGGATTTTCGGCTAGACAGGGAATTTTTTACCTAAATTTTACAAGAAATGTTGCACTTGTGATTTTTCACGCGCAAGCTATTTTCTGTGCACTCAATAAAACTTTTCTTGCACAGCGATATTTCGTACACCGAAAAACTCGTTTTTTCTAAGACTGTTTTACTAAATCGCTTCGTGCAAAAAATTAGCCGATTATTTAAATTCGATCATGTGTGAGTTGATTAGAACGGTTTATTGTATAACTGGACATATTTACTTTAATTATATATTCTTGCGTTTATTTTTAGGTGCATATTTGAAATTGATTTTAAATTTTGTTACGTTAAAAAACTTCAAGCTGATGACTAGTCTTTAGTTTAGAATTTTAAAGTTTATTGTAAATCTACACTATAGTATTCATAAAATTTTAAAAAAAAACCTTCGGAGTCAGTCCAGTTTTTTAAATCCAATATTTTGTATCCACCCAAAAGACACTAAACGTAAATTTTTAAAACAAAAAGTTAATAATGAACTGTTTATATTTAATTTGAAAAAAAGTTTTCGCATAATGCTGAATAAAAATAATACTAATTTTTAAATAAAATATTTTGCTTGAACTTGAAACTTGAAACTCAAGAGTGCTACTCTTGTGCGAGTTTAAAACTGAAAACCCGCCATTCTCTGCTATTTTTGGGTGCATCAATTTTTAACAGTGTTAGCGTTTTGCAGTGCATATTGCAAATTTTCTTCCACTTTTGCAAGTAAATGCGCTGCACGAAAAAACAAGCATTGACTGCAAAATATCTTTTGCAAGAAATCAGTGGTATATGCACAGAAAGTCGCGTACGTTTGAAATGTTGCATTTTTTTCTTGCATAACTTTATTCAAAAACCTAGTGTATAATCAAAAATTTTCTTGGGTTATATTATGTTTTTGATAAATCTCAAAAAATTATAAAAAGTAGTGCAAAATCACGAAAATAATTACATTAAAAAAGTTTACGTGACGTTAATTTTAAAATTTTTGGCTAAAATTAAATAATTTGATTAAAATCATTTAAACAATCAACTTGAAACAGCTAGAAAGCGGGTAGTCTCATGTACTCGCAATATAATATTTTATTTTTTACAACTTAAAAAGAGTGTTTTTTTAATTTACAAAAATTGACAATAAAATTTTAAAAATTTTCTTATATTTTAAAATAAAAAGGAGCTTTTTAACCTTTTTTATATGTTTAAACTAAAAAATGTTGAATAGTGGTGTGTAAATGAAATTCGAGTAAAAGTTCTTCTTTAAAATACAATTCAAGACTAGTATTCTTAACTTTTACGGTTAAATTCGCCAATTAGGTACCAACATATTTAATTAAAAATATTTTAATATGAAGAGATTTTGTTATTGTGAAATATTTTCGTTACTTGTACCCAGTTTTGATTTTAGTTTCTTTACCATGTTTTGCTTTACTGATCAAAACATACTCCTTGTAAGTATTTTAACTCCTCCTCTATTTGTAAGCCATTGCCATTCTTTAAAACTAACATGATTGGTTTGCTCTATTTGTAAAGCATTTTTAAAAAAAGTAACATAAATGGTTTGCAATTAAGTATAATATTGCTTTAAACAAGAATATACTGCTAATAATTATGTGAAAATGTACATAATGTAAATAAAATAATAATTTAGATTTATAAAAATTGAAATATGAAAATAAAAATATTGTTCTGCTTAGAAAAAAAAACTTTTGTGTAATAAAAAAATTTTTTTTTTTTACTCACAAAGTACTTAAATTCTAAAATGTGACTATTCATTACATAAACCAAATAATTAACAATAAAAATTTTGATTTTTATTTGAAAAAAATTGACCAAAATTACAAATTTTGCTAAATTTTTCGCTTGCCCCGGCCCCGGCCCCGGCCGGGGCAAAATTTTCTACCCCGGCCCCGGCAAATCCAAATTTCTCTACCCCGGCCCCGGCCCCGGCCCCGGCCCCGGCATCAGCAAAGCACGTTCTCCCACTGTGCCACAATTTTTCATTACAGTACAATTTGAGAATAAGTTGTGCAATTCAGATATTTATTTTCTACAGTATGTAAACGCACAGTACACGATGTACAGCGCAAAAATATATCACAGTAGGTTGAATCTACAAAATAGAATGCACTATGAATATGTCACAGCGAAGTGCTGTAAGTTTCTGATGATTCTTAATACATGCTGGATTATTTATTAGAATTAGATATTAAGTTTATTGTAAACTTGGGAAACCGCAGTGAGCAAAGCTTCTCCATAAATTTGAAAAACTCTATCGTTTTTAGTCGACCCTGACGCAGGGTTGTGTTTGTAGTGGTGTATATTTACGAGATCAGGCTCTAATTTTTTAACTGTGTAATGATGTTGTATTACCTAAAATATATAAAATCTTTTATTATAGTATAAAAGTTTAAAAAGTTTTTTATTTAGTCTGTAGCAGAATACGCAAGGCCGATAATACTCGGTGCTAATTGCGCAACCAAATACTATACAATAACTATAATATAAATATAATTAAACAATTAATATTATCACAGTGCCCCACAACATAATTAGCAGATTTTTTTTATGACATAATATTGTAGGAAATTCAATTATGTATAAAATTTTTGTCAAATTTAAAGCTCATCGAAAGTAAAAAATAAAATAATAAATTCATTTTTTTAAAGAAAAATGTTCAAAAATTTTAAACAAAAAAATTGACAAACTTGTGAATAAAAAAATTTAACTTAATATTAAGTGTTCAAGTGTTACCATTTATAATAATTGAACATTGCTGCAATCATACAAAATCAAAATAATAATAACTATATATAAGTTTATAATCTTAAAAATAATAGTATAATGCGTTTTATAAAAAATAAATATACCCTACTAACATGATGAATTCCTTGCTCGAATACCATTTCTGGTCTTATAACGCATTTTGTAAATTGGGTTTCGCTTTTAAATTTCTGTATTGTTAAAACAATGGGATTGTATTTTTTACAATTTTATACCGACAACTAATAAACTTTTAATAATATAATCATTATCATTATATCAGATTTAAATTTTATAAATTATATAATATTTTAAAGGAACTGCAGCTGGGTTGTTTTATGGTTGATTGAATAAAAACTAGAGGTCTTCTGTTAAATGAAGCCATTTACAACCGTTTAGACAACCAACCAATAATTATAATTTGCAACTCAGTAGTTATTAAAAAAATTTTAAATATCATTGTTTTGTTTACGTAATCCCAATTTTTTATTAAGTAAACAACTGCTCTAAATAGAGTGTTCTATTAGTTATATTAACTAAATTAAAGAACTAAAGAAAATGTTATACGAGCATCTTATTTTGCATCGAATGATATTATTGTTAAATTATAACATTATTTTTTAAAATTATGAGTATGTTTATTATAGGCACTTTGCACTGGAACTCAGTTTATACATGAAGTATGCAATAAACGTAGCGAGTCACCATAATGAGAAATTACCGTATCTCCTACTTATCTTTCGTAGTATGCAGATCAACCCTCGAAAGCGCGCGAAATTTCGATCGGTTGATCTGCATACTACAAAAGATAAGTAGGAGATACGGTAATTATTCATTACGGTGACTCTCTATGTTTATTGCATACTTCATGTAAACCGAGTTCGAGTGCAAGGTGCCTATAGTGTTAGTGACGAAGTAATAATATGAAAAATATTTGCTGATGAGAAAACAATTCTCAGAAAACAATTACCATCTTATCCACAGACAGACAATCAACTTTAGATACTCAAAGACTTGTGCAAAAAATATAATTTAAAATATATAATACTAAAAAATGTGCAATATTTGTATAAAACTATGGCACTGGTGTATGTTATTACAATGGCATAATTTTAGAATATTCTATCTGGCACTTTTATTTTAATGGCCTAGTCTCCATTTTAATTTCAGTAAATTAGGAAAGGTCTTGTATGCTATTATAATGGCATAACCTTTAAGCAAATAAAATCTAGCTGACCGCGATATTTGCAGTATTGAATCGACTATTTAACAACAAAAACATTCAAAATTTTTCACTAAAACGGGTTAATAACAAAGATTAAAAACTGTATTTTAATAATTATTTATCAAATTACTTAATTTGGAACTTAAATGCAAACTTTTTAAGGGCTAAAGTTGGTTAATTTATGTATATTTTGTGAAAAGGTGGAATTAAAAAAAATCTGTGTTCTTATTTGTTTTTTTACAAAAAACGTGATTACCGCACAATTTTAATTGGTCCCTTCATGGCTGCATTCTAATTTTCAACGTCTTCAGGACTCTTTTGTGCCGGGACTCTTTTGTGCCAGGACTTTTTTGTGCCAGCTGTGATTTTTTTAGGACTCTTTTGTGCCGGGACTCTTTTGAAGGTGAGTCAACATTACTCAGTGTTTTTGTATGTAAAGACTAAAGAGTATCAAGCGTTTTAATTAATCCAATGTAAGAGATTTTTTAACAGATTTGTCTTTATATATCGTAAAAATCTGGAGCACTCAACACGTCATTAAAAGATTTAGCGAATCCATTTCGCTCAGATTTTTACTAACCGCATACTCAACGATTGTTAGTTCTTACTAAATAAAAATTTTTTCTGGGACCAAACTTTTATTATGGATCTTAATCATGACGTTATGGGTAAAAGAAATTTTTTTAATGATTTTGGCGGATAGCAAAGAGCCTGCTGAGCTATGCTTGGATATAGATCCTTGAAAAATTCCTGGTTCTGTTAGTAAGATATACCAACTTTAGATTATAATTTTTGTCAACACTGCAAGGATATTTTGCAGACATCATAAGTTTATCATTAAAGTTACAGTTTAGTATAAATTACTCTACTTTTCACAAATTAAGTTTTTTGAGAACCAAACATTAAATTGTAATATGTTTTATAAACTGAGTGTTATTTAAAATTTTTTAGGAACTTTTAAAAATTAATTTTAGGTCCGCACTTAAAAACGTCCGCTGCTGCTGCTTATTTTATAATATGCCTACATTTCGATAATCAGCAGTATGATTAATAACTTTTTGAAGTATTTAATTTTTTAAAAAAGTACGTATCTTGAACTGGCATCGGTCTTTTACGTATTTAGTTCAAACTTAAAATTTATATTTAATCATGATTCCGATTGAGATTTTAGCTTTCAAAACAGTTCGGGTACAAATTAATTGCTTGCAGGTTAATTTCCGATTAATTCATTAATTAATTGATAGCAAAATTAATGATTTTTTAATTGCAGTGCCACTTAAACAACTACTTAACCTTATTTTTTAAATATAAGATTAAAATTAAAAGATTGAAACGTAACTAATTTTAAAGTAACATAAAACTGAACAGAAAATGAAACACGTTGTCGTTTTATTATTAACACTGCGATACATATTTTTTTTTGTTTTGGCACTTTATCAATGAAAAGTTCTTGAACCAAAAATACTGCTTTATTATTTAGATAATAAACTTATCCGCAAAAACTATGAATAAAAATAGCGATTACTCAGCGATTTGTGACAACAAATGTCAAAAACGTGAGAAATAACGCGTGAATAAATCTAAATAAATAAAAACTTAAACTAAAGTTTTTTCTGAGTAAATGTGCTCTGCCTATGAGCAAAGCCAATCGCTGCCCCAACCACGGTTGCACGCAGAAAAACGATAGAAACAAGTTATGCTTACCGTTGTTGACATTATTTGAGAACCTAACAAAAAGTAAGCCCATCAAAAATTTTGATATTTAACTTTGTATGACTCTTTTATTTCCTATCAAAATTTAGTTTTTTAACGCGTGTAATAAAAAAATATTTGGTGTTTCGCTTATGAATTGTGTTTTGAGTTTTTAAGATGTTTTTTTAAACCGTTTTTTTTAAATTAACTATTTTTTTTCTGAAAATAAACATTGTAAAGATTTTTATAAAACAGATAAATAAAATAAAATAAGCAAAGGCGATTGATTATGTTTCAAAAGTGGTGCAATACTAATTCGTGCTGCATATTTATTGCTTTTTACCTAATACTGAACAATGTATCTGTTCACACTAAGCAAAAAAAATAGTACTACACCAAAAATTATTTACGATCGGTTAACGAGTTGTTAACAAGAGTACCGTTTGGTTAAAAAGAATGTTGTCTTTATATATCCTTTTTTTAAATGTAGATAAAAATGAACGATAATGTCTTTATTGAACTCATTTAAACGTTTCGACAGACCATCAGTAACAACTAAAAATACAAAAAGGTATAAACACGACAAGAATAAATATAGAATTGTACAGTGACAAGAATAAATATAAAAAGGCTATAAGATGGTCGATAATAAGAGAGAAGGAAAGGTTTATGTGATATTACTCAAGGATATATTATGAAAAATGTTTTAAGAAAGTTGAATATAGAGATTATATTTTTATGCATTATTATAAAAAAAATTGTAATAATTGAAAAAAAATTTGAAAAATTGTACTAAAATATAGAAATTACGCCGCTAAGCAGAAAATTTTTAATTTAAAGTGTAAATAAAGTTTTACATTTGGTAAACCATTGAAAAGATAAATAAAAGGAATTTACAAAATTAATAAAACAGGGTTAAGCGATGAGCAACAAAAATACTTTAAAATTATGTAAAACAATTTTTTTGTTTAAAATTTAAGAAAACGGGGTGCGATATTTAAAAAAAGACAAATTTACGCAATATTTGTTTATTTTTCAAAATATAACATTTTTATTTAAAGGTGCGGTAAGGAGTCAAATTTTTTGTCTTTGATTTTAATATTTTTTTGTAAAAACCTTACTCTTGCCCCTAATATCCCACAAAAGCTTTTTCATCAAAATATCTCAAGTGGTTCAGGAGATATGACCCCTCAAAATCATGTTTTTTGATACTTCTGTACTGGAAAAATTGCTTAATGAATGTAAAAAATTAAGTTATAATTACGTTACAAAATATGTACTGAAAGAAAGCGGCTATTTGCTGTTTTAGTTTGATACCTTGATTGTTAAGATTGGTGTAGTATTTGTCGAGATATTGCGTTTCTTGTAAAAAACCCTTGATTTTTTTTGCCAAAAACACGAAACGACGGCAGCGGTTCCTCAGGCATACTTTGTTGTTTTATAAGCAGGTTATGCGTCGAAAACCCAGCTGTTTAAAAGAAGCAGCTTCGAAGCTCGCCTTTTACATGAGCTATTTTAAACTTATTTAATTTTAAAATATGCTTTAAATTATTCTACTGGTATTTTAGGACTATTTTTATTGTTTTTTTTGATAAATTTTTAAACAAATTGTCAAAATAATCTATGGTTTGGTCAATGAAATTAGAACAAAATTAGGAATTTTGGGTTGCTCCAAAGCTTGGAAAAACTTTGAACTTGCTCTGGAGATCGGAGCTTAGGCAAATATCAGTATCAGAATATAATTTTGTAAATTTTTATTTGTTTTAAAGTCAGAAAAAACAAAAGTTCTAATAATATTATTTTGTTGATCATTAAAATGCAAACACAAGAAAACTTTGATTTAAAGTTTTGGAATATTACACACAATTTTTGACAACTTTTAGGAAACAAAAATAAGCCATACAAATTTTTTGCAGTTATTTTTTGAATAAAAAACAACTTTTTTAAAATTAATTTTCAGTTCAGCGTTTAAAAACATTTTCTTATAATGCAATTTCTTCCTGTTGCTTGTTTTAAAGTTTTGGTCTGAGAATTTTACTGTTTTAAATTTTGGATTAAATTAACATGGGAATTTCTATAATTGTTAAAATGATAAGTTTTTTAAAGATTTGTAATACGCAAGCTCTTAAGAAATTACCTTAAGTATAATTATTTCTAAAATTAGTTAAGTTTGTAAAATTTAGCAAAGAAAATTAAGTGTTTAATTGCGAGTAAAATTATATTCAAGACGTAATTTTTTTTGAAAAGTCTAAAAAAAATTTGGTGTAAAAATTTATAAAACAATAAATTAACAAAATAAAAAAGTTATTTTTACAAAAAACTATCATTTATTTCTGTTTTCACAGTAATGTATTTTAATAAACTCTCAGTTCCTGGGTTATTCCTTTTGGAAGATGGGGTGGGGGTGGGGGGGGGGGGGCTAAGTATCCTGACGTAGGAGCGGGAATAAATTAACCGGGGGGGGGGGGTCAAAATATTCCACGATACGCCGGGATATTCAGACCCTCCCCCGTCAGTTTTCAGGTGATTCAGAATACCCCGCGACATCGGCTCCACGTTTTAAAATTCCTACGGCCCAAAGACCCCGTACCCTAATTTCGTGAGTTTTTTGAGAATTTCGTGAATTTATGTGTTTTTATGCGGTTTTTTAAAATTTTTATGTGGGTTTGTGTTTATATGAGGTTTTTCCCAAAATTGTTTTTGTTTCGTTTTTTATCAGGATTTTCAAAAATCTCCAATTTCAAATAGTGTTCGAAAGTTTCTTTTGTGTTTTTTTTTGGTAAATTATTTTTTTTTCTTGCATGAAACGAGTTCTGGCCTTAACGTATATGTACACAGCGGGGTTTACGCAAGCTTTTAAGCAATCCTGAAAAATTTAAGTATTTATCTAATGAAAAATACGGAACGTACGTAATATCTTTCTATACCCCTGCCCTGACCACAACTATGAAGAATTGATTAAAATCCTAATCATTTCAAATAGAGAATTGAATGACTGGGGAGGAGCTTGACCGGTAGCTAAGATGATTGGTGATTTGCCGCTAAATTTTTTGGAATTGTAACTGAGAGGTGTAAACGGGCCGGGCAAGTGCTGTGACATATTTTTTTTTACTTATTGTTGTAATTTTTTCATCAAACCAGCCGTGTTTTTTCCGTATCTTTTTAAACCTTGAAACTGCCAATTTAAATAACTTTATTAATTTAAAACTGGTTGTGAGTGGACATTAATTACTGCAACTCGAAGAAAATTAGATTTGGTGGAATTGTTCTACTACCATTCGTTGTATTATCAAGGTGTTCCAACTGTAACTTAATTGATTTAAAGTTGTTTTTTAAATCGTTGTTTAAATATTTTTAAGTCGTTTTTTTTTATTTTACATAACTTTGATTTCTTGAAGTCAGTTTCAATTTGTTGCTATAAATCCTAGCTTCGCATTAATATAATATTTGTATATAATTCATAAATAAGCCAACACTTATATTTTGTGCAGTGCATATTTTTTGCACATTTATAATGTAATTAAACGCTAATTTAAATTTAGTTTTTCACCAATTTATTGTTCCTAAGCCTAAGCAAAACCTAAAAATCAAACAAATGTGTAATATAATTGATTTTTATTAAAATAAGTAGTTTTTCAAAAATATGAATTTTTTCACAACTAAAATTGTATGGGTATTTGAACGGTTATTATAAAAAATTGGATGTTGCCATGAAAAAAATAAAAGTATATTTGTAACTGCCAGACACTTGGTAATACGAAAAAAATAATATTAGTTTGATTAAAGGCTTAATAAAAAATATCTTAATAACATAAATTGTACATGCCAAAATAGGGCAAATTTTCGGTATAAATCGGCTTATAACTTCTAATCAAAAGCTAAAATTTAAAAAATAACCACAAAAATCAAGTCTACGGTCTACGGGTCCAATTTAGGGTATGAAGATGTTTATAAGTGTATTTTACATTAGGGTCGGTCAAATCGAATTTCGGGACGCGTATGGGAATCATACTCTGTATAAAAACACCATGGACAAATTCACTCACCATACCATAGGCCAAACAAAATCACCATAAACGTTACAAAGTCGCCATAAAGTGGTCTCGGTGTCCGGAAATTTGAACGCCAGGGCGCTGTTTCATAAAAGTTCCTAACATGCTGTTTTTTTGTTGAAGTCCATTTCTTTTTTGTAGAAAGCTACAAAGAAATGAAAATGCAATATACTTTTGGAAAAACTTATAAAAAACCAAAAATTTGCATAAATATTAATTGCAAAAATCCCTATGCTTTATCATAGGATTTCATTTCTTTGTAAATATTTACAAAGAATCAAATGTTAGTAATATTTATGAAACAGCGCACAGCACTTGATCGCCGAGCATTTGACCGCCAGCATTAGAACGCCGCGAACTTGAACGCCGAGCATTAGACCGCCGAGCATTAGACCGCCGCAGTATTTTATATAAATTTTATGCAAATTTTTGATTTCCGCCTCCTACAGAGAATTGTATCAACACAGCACTACGACAGTATAAACTCCCCAAACCTAAAAAGTTTTAGTTTTTTTTGACTTTGCAAAACAAACTATTAAGTATAAACTTTTTGTTTAATTTTTAGGTTTTGCTTAGGCTTAGGAAAAAAATAGTTATTTTAAAAAAACACCATTAAATATAAATTTATCATAAAAATTTAGTTTGATTTTTAGGTTTCGCTTAGGCTCAGGAAAAACAGGTTTAAATCATTAAAGAACTAACCGTTTACTAAGTTTTTTTTTAATTTCAAGGAAAAATATAAATTTTTGACTTATCGTTCATTGTTAAAACAACATTGCTTTGTTTACATATCATATTAAAACCATTTTTTATATTCTATTGAGTTTTTTTATTTTTGGGGGAATTTATACCACCTTGGCGGGGAGTTTTAACGTCCTTTTTAAAGCAACGCGTACTGCGGCGGTCTAATGCTCGGCGGTCTAATGCTCGAGGTTCAAGTGCGCGGCGTTCTAATGCTGGCGGTCAAATGCTCGGCGATCAAGTGCTGGCGTTCAAATTTCCTAGAATCGTCTCAATTCACCATAAACTAAAGTGGTCTCAATTCACCATAAACATAATGCGTTTGCAATATTTGGTATCGGGCAAAGTCCCAACTGAGGAAAGTCCCAACGTGGAAAGTCCCAACCAATCGACGAATCTCCCAACAGTTCAAATATTAGAAATACGTTTGCAAAACCGGTGTTAAACACGATAATTTTAAACAAACGAAAATAAATAAATGCATTAAATGAATGATAAATGGAATTATGCAATTTTGTAAACGTACTTTCAAAAATGCAAGTTTCCACCCCAATGAGAATTTTTTTTTATTTTTGGGTTTTGCTTAGGCTTAGGAAAAAAATAAAGTTTTTACTCTTCAGTTTAAAAAGCATCATTAAATACAAATTTACCATAATACAATTTTGCTTGATTTTTAGGTTTTGCTTAGGCTTAGGTACTCAGTTTTTTGAATAAAGAATTTAATAAAAGTTTACCATAATAAAAATTTTGCTTGATTTTTGGCTTTTGCTTAGGCTTAGATAAAAAAGGTTTTCAATAGATTGTTTTATTCGAAAAATAGGAAAAACTTGTCTTTTGAAAAGTGCGTTTACAAAATCACATCCAAAAGACAAGTTTTCCGTATTTAATGCTATATTTTTATTAATTATACTGTTAATTGACCAAAAAATAAAATGGTGTTTTTTGCAAACGTATTTTTTGATTCTGTTGGGACTTTCCACAAACTGTTGGGAGATTCCTCAGTTGGGAGATTCACCCTTTTTGTTGGGAGATTGCTCGGAACCCAATATTTGGGCAGTTAGAGTGGCAAACACTAAATTCCACCGACTCCGACTCCGACTCCGCCTCAAATTTCTGCAAATTTTATAATGATGTGCAGGTTAGGCGGAATCAACACAAATTCAAGCAAAATGAGCAAATTTGAATGCTTTTTTAGTCAAGTTAGCTTTTTTTAAGTGTAAATTTTTAGAAATTGACAATTTTTAATTGAATTCCACTATAAAAAGCATTAAATCAAGTTTAAAACCATAAAATTAGTAAATTTAAATTGAAATATAATTAATTAATCTCGAAAAACCGATAAACTTCGAATTATTATTCTAGTGCAATGCAAGGACATGGTTTAGATTGTTTTGTTTGATTAAAGATTTTTCATGTGAATTTACAATTTAGGGTTTGGTTCAGGTTAATGATTCACGATTTTGGGTTTTTTAATTCAAACATTAGTTCTAACAAATATCAAAAATGTTTTAATGTTACAAAATTTTGCAAGAAAAAATTAAGACAAAAAACTTTATTTTTCCTAAGCCTAAGCGAAACCTAAAAATCAAGATAAAATCCTAAAAACACTTAAAAGATTCTAAAATGCCGAATTATTTATTACTGCTTAAAGAAAAATAATATTTATTTTGGAATATATTATACAGAAAATAGTCTTTCCAAACACCAAAAAGATTTTTAAAAATATTGCTGGAAGTTGTTAAACACTTCTGCATTTCAAAATCTTACTAATTTCCATTTTTATTGCACGAAAAAGGCATAATTAATGGACCTACCTAGCATAACAAAAACTGGGTCGGCGGTCCCACCACGAAACAAAGTTTCCCTCAAATTAAATGCATTTTTGTATTATTTATGAAAATTAGAAATACTACAAATAGTACAACATCTATTTGAGAAATTTTAGGATGCTCTTTTGTATTAAATTAAATCATTACAAAATGTTTTTTTTTCTGGTTAACCGAAATAAATTTACATATGAGGAATCTTAGTTACGCTTAGAATAGCTATAAATAATGATCAAAAATTAACAAAAATACTCGAAATTGTTTTAATATTGTTGTTTAATCTCCGGCTTTCAACAAAATTAGGCAAAAATCATTAGTTTCATAACAAATTCTGATTTCGCGGCGGGACCGCGGACCCAAAATTTTGTAATGCTAGGTAGGTCCATTGAACAATGACAAAATTTGCATAATGTTAAAAACTACCGTAAGTTACGGTAGATTTTGGACGGAGTCGGTGGAATTTAGTGTTTGCCGTTAGAGTTACTAATTATGAGCGCGCGAAACGCTCGCTCCGCGCGCGCGAATTTTTTATAATTCGCACCACACCACACGCATTCCTAAGCCTAAGCAAAGCCTTAAAAACAACCTAAACTTTAACAAATAGCTGCGCGAAAAAAGTTTAGGTTGTTTTTAAGGCTTTGCTTAGGCTTAGGAATGCGTGTGGTGTGGTGCAATTTATAAAAAATTCGCGCGCGCGGAGCTTTGCGCGCGCGGAGCGGGCTAACAGGAGAAAACTCCGCAGCGGAGTTACCTGGAGTGAAATAACCTTTTTTAAGCTTAAGGCTATGCGTTCCTAAGCCTAAGCAAAGCCTTAAAAACAACCTAATCTTTAACAAATATCTGCGCGAAGAAAGTTTAGGTTGTGTTTAGGCTTTGCTTAGGCTTAGGAAGGCGTAGGCTTAAACTCCGCTGCGGAGTCAGCTGCGGAGTCAGCTGCGGAGTTTTCTCATAATAGCCGCGGAGGGCAAACTGGAAAGTACACCGACACCGTCCACCGACACCGACCACCTTTTATTGTTTCTAAGCCTAAGCAAAACGGCAAGCACTAAAAGACACCTACCACACCTACTACACCTACTACACCGACCGACCAACCGATGGGTGAAACTCCTCTTGTTTCTAAAAATTTCCCTAAGCAACCTAAGCAAAACCTTAAAATCAAGCTAAATTTAATGTTTTGTTTGATTTTGAGGTTTTGCTTAGGTTGCTTAGGTCGGTCGGTGTAGTAGGTGTAGTAGGTGTGGTAGGTGTCTTTTAGTGCTTGCCAAATAAAATTACGGTAGAATTTGGTCGGTGTCGGTGGACGGTGTCGGTGTACTTTCCAGGGTATCGGGCAAAGGTAACGGGACTTTAGAGCCGGAGTGAGGGGACTTTAGAGCCGAGGGTCTTTAGAGCCGCAGTGTGGGACTTTAGAGCCGTATTGGAGGGACTTTGGAGCCGTAACGTAACTTTTGTGTTCAGAAAATTCATAAAAAATTAAGGGACTTTAGAGCCGAACAAATTTTGTCAAAGTTGGTTAAATTACGTCATTTTCATACAATATATCACTGAAATTAGCCAAATTTTAAGTTGTAAAAGTTTTTAAAGCTTTCTACAATACTTTTAAAACCTTTTGGTGTCCGGAAAGAATATTTTTGGCATAATATCTTCCGAAATAAATACTTTTTTTTATTTAAGCAGTAAACTAAAGGAATTTCAATAGTTTTAAGCTTTTTTTAGATTTTTATCTTGATTTGTAGGTTTCGCTTAGGCTTAGGAAAAATAATGTTTTTTTGTCTTAAATTTTTAGAGCAACATTTTCTAAAATAAAACTTGTTTGATATATATCATAACAAATGTTTTAATTTAAAAACCAAAAACCGTGAATCTTAACCCTTTACGATGCCCTATATTCACATGAAAAATCTTTTATCAAACAAATCAAAGCACGAATCTAAACCATGTTTTTGCTCAAGATTAGAAGTTTATCAATAATTGGAAGTTAATAAATTTCTTCTCCTGCCAAATCCTTATTCTTGTCATGTATATACAATAGAAAACCCGAAGCATATTTATCCCGCATAATGATTACCGCATTACATAATTAGCTCCATTTGTTATGTAAATGTTTTAATATTACTTGTATATTGTTTTACTATTGTTTGCAAACGCATTTTTCATTTCGGCTCTAAAGTCCCTGCTGCGGCTCTAAAGTCCCCAGGTCCGGCTCTAAAGTCCCGGCTCTAAAGTCCCTCGGCTCTAAAGTCCCCAAACCCTTTCCAGTTTGCCCCGCGGAGCGAGCGTTTGGCGCGCTCATTTTTAGTAACTGCCGTTTTTTACGTACACGTGATGTGACTGAAAATATACAGGCTCAAAATTCGTGCGCGGAAAATCGTGCGCGCACGAATTTCGTGCGCTAACTTTATATACGTTCCAGGATTACCAAAGATGTAGTCCAAAATTAAAAATGCTCAATTTGGAAAAGTGCCGCAATTAAATGCACTACCCTAGTAACAAAATCCGTTTAGTTAATGTATACAGACCACCTAATTAATATTAAAACTGAAGATGACTTGTTATGTTATTATTAGACTTTATTAAATTTTACACAAATAATCATTCTAATACAACCATATTAATAAGTGACATGAATTTACCAGGGGTAAGGTGGGATTCTGATGAAATTTTTAGCAACTCTTAAAATGAAAATAAATATTACACGATATTTTGAGAATTAGGACTTTCTCAACTTGTTTTTGAGCCATGAACCAACTACTAGAAACCAATTTTTTTTAGATTTACTACTTACAAATAACCCTGAAATTTTCAATAAAGTACAGCTGGCTGCAAATTTTGGCAATTTTGATCATGCTGTAAATTGTGAAATAAATTTAAATCTTTATAAAAATAGTCATAAAACTGAACACTTGGTAATGGTACCTGACTTTAAAAATGCAAATCAAAGCAGCATAGCCCTGTTTTTAGCTTCTCAAAACTGGTGGGATTTAAATTTTAAATATTTAAATACTGTCCAAGAGTACTGGAATGAATTTGTTGCAGTTTTCACAAAATGTATTCTATTGCATGTGCCTTTAATAAATGGGTGGGGGTAAAAGCCGGACCACCCGGACGGACTGACGGAAATCGATGAGGTAAAACCCGGACTGACGGACCGTCTAGAAACGCAAATATCTCAAGAAATACATAAGCTCTATAAAAAATAAAGATATTTTTGCAATCTCCAGATCACGAGCTTCACGTTTATTTGCTTATTTTTGTGTTTTTGTTTATATTAAAAAAATTAAAATCTTCCGGGTGTCCTTGACGCGGGTATTTGTTGACACACTTACCGTAAGTTTATTTATTTTATTTACCGAAAGTTACTTACCTTTACACTTACCGAAAGTTTATTTTCCATGAATTAGTAAAATTAAATATGTTCAATAAATTAAAACTAAACTTTTTGAAATTAAACATGTATATAAATATAATTCTCTATTAAACTGCCAGTGCTTCTTTTGCAAAACTCATGATGGAAGTTAATATTTCGTTCGCAATATAAATTGAAATAAAATTTTAAATACGCGGTATTTTTTATCGTTTAAACGCGCGGCCATTTTTTTTTGTTTTTTTTTTGTATTCAAATTAAAAACTGGGGTCGTATGCTGAAGGTTTAATCTGACTTAAAGTTAATCTGAGATTAGCGATTGTCGACACACAGTAAACATACTAGCAGTATCGATTAGATAATCTAGTTTAACGAATTTAATCTAAGATTAGGTTTAATCTCAGATTAAATCGTCACTAACTCTATATTAAATTGTTAATTTATGCAAATTTTTAAACCCCCTTTGGAGGTGGATTAAAAATTTGCGGGTTTTTCCCGCTAATCTCGGATTAGTGGGGATTTAATCTGAGATTACGTCTATTAACTCCGTTAACCTAGATTATTCAATCAATACTGTTAGTATATTTAGTGTGCGTCGACAATCGCTAATCTCAGATTAATTTTAAGTCGGATTAAACCTTCAGCATACCACCCCTGGACAGTAGATCCCGAAGTCTTGATTTAAGGTGTATTTAGAAACCATTTAATAACTCTGTATTTTACAGATCATTTAACTATAAACATAGTTTATTAT
>JASAMX010013200.1:0-44920 GCA_030248175.1 Microlaimidae sp. YZB2_3
AAGAACAAACGTTTTTTTAAATAAAAAATCTTTATTTAATTTTGGTTAGGTTTTTATAGTAAATGCTGCAGTTATTAATATGCACTGCACTAATGTTTTGAATTATAATTAAATTCATTTTTTAAATAAGAAGTTTCATGATCCTAAATCACTTATTTATGTATTTTAGATAGCTTTAATACGTTGCAGAGTGATCAGAAAAAAATTAAAATGAGGGAACCCTTAAAAAATTTTTGTCCTTCCAAGAATTTGAGGGGGGATTAATCCCCCCAATCCCCCTGGCTACGGACTTGATGCCTGTGCACTGCCCTTTCGTGGTTTTACCGGGATTGGGGAGGGGAGGCACAGGATAGGGGACAATTTTTTGAAACGGGGAGAGGTCAGGCAAGGTAGAAAAAAAAGACAAAAAAAGCGAAATTTAAGTAAGAATAGATCCAAAATGATTTCAAATACATTAAAATAGACTGGAACCTGCAAAAATTTCGCAAAAATGACGTCATAATAGGTCAAAAATGGCGCCATAGCTTTTTTTGGTACTTTTTAATTTTTGGGCGGGGGGCACAGCCACTAATTAAGCGGGGAGAGGGCATTTCCAAACCGTGCACAAGTCTGTCATAGTCATCACAACAACGTCAGAACTGACGTGTAAAATTACGGTCACTGTAAACGGTCACTGACGAATCAAATTTTAGTGCGACGACTAAATATTTGAACTAGGCTCGCACGCGATGCCCAGCAATTTGGGGATAGAACATTCAACATAGATACAGGCGCAGTCATAATGCAAGCTTTTAGTAGCAATTTTTTAAAAGATCGCAGCTTTAAAACAAGATTTAATCTACCGAAAACTACGTAATGAATTTAAGATAATTATAAAAATAAAAAAATGATTTATTGCTTTTTTCAACGTAACAACTGTTAGGCAATATTTATAACATTATTAGTAAAAAAGTTTTATGCAAATATTATTAACAAAAGTCTATTTCAATTAATTTACGCCATTGAAAAGTATAAAATGTGAAGTATATTTGATATTCTGGCAAAAATTAAGACAATAAAGTTTTTTAGTCAGATTATACCTAAATTAATTGCAACCTAAAGCAAAAAAAATCTGTCTCGGTTTTTGTTGTTGTATGTTGTAGTTTCTTTTTTGTTAGCTCCAAAATATCAATGTCTTAAGTAGGACTTAGACAGCCCAACCAGGGCAGAGCCAGGATTTCGGTAAAGGGGGTTGTTGGCATACATGGGCTCGGGGGGGTTGGGGGGTTAAACCATACATGGGCACGGGGGGTTGGGGGGGTTTACCCCCCCCCCCAAATTCTGAGAAGTGGGGTTTAACCCCCCCCACTCAGAAGTGGGGGGGAGAAAAAGTTAACCCCCCCAATTTTGGAAAAATGAAGAAAAAAATGTCTTTAAAATGACTTCTAACTGCCTCCAAACTTAAGTTTTGAGGTCAAAATGGATGTTTTAAGCAATAAAAAGCTCAAAAATGCAATAAAAAGGGCTTTTTGACCTAAAATTAGTGTTTTTAACCTATTTTTCCTTCAAAATCGAAAAACGATATGGGTAAAATGCACTCCAGAAAAAAAACGATATGGGTATTTTGCGTTTCTCGGATTTTAACCCCCCCCCCTAATTTGGGGTTTAACCCCCCCACTCCGGACCAACTTGCCCATGTATGGGTTAAACCCCCCAAATTCTGAGAAGGGGGGTTTAACCCCCCCCCCACTTAGAAGTGGGGGGGGGGACGGGAAGTTAACCCCCCCAATTTTGGAAAAATCAAGAACAAAAATGTCTTTAAAATGACTTCTAACTGCCCCCAAACTTAAGTTTTGAGGTCAAAATGAATGTTTTAAGCATTAAAAAGCTCAAAAGTGCTATAAAAAGGGCTTTTTGACCTAAAATTAGCGTTTTTTACCCATTTTTCCTTCAAATTCGAAAAACGATATGGGTAAAATGCACTCCAGAAAAAAAACGATATGGGTATTTTGCGTTTCTCGGATTTTAACCCCCCCTAATTTGGGGTTTAACCGCTTCCCCCCACTCCGGACCAACTTGCCCATGTATGGTTGTTGGTTGTAGGGGATTGTACTCCAAATTTTTAAAATACCGTAAAAAAGACATTAAAAAAGGGTAAAATTTTTTGCGCTTCGCGCTAAGTGATTGTTTTTGCTGTTATTTGCATTGTTTTTTAAGTTAAACTTGAAAAATTTTCGGTTTAAAAAAGTATAACATTAAAAATCGTGCGACAGCACGAAAAAATTTTCACAAATTGTCTTTGAAATTCATTAGAAATCAGGGGCGTAACCAGGGAGGGAGCGATGGGGCGGCCCCCCCCCCTCCGAAACAGTTGGACAGGGGGAAAAATAAGGATAGTGGTTGGGCGGGGGGGGGGCGGCCGCCTTTTTGCCGAAATGGTCGCCAGATAGTAAAAATTGGGTATTTTCATTGGGTAGAAATTAAAAATTTTCGGGGGGGGGGGGGGCTCCGCCCTCCCCCCCCCCCCGAATTTTTTTTTGTACTACAATCCGCCCCCCCTAAAATGAAACTGTGGGTATGTCCTTGTTAGAAATATCACTTAAAAGTTGTAAAAAGGTGTATAAATGTCGAGCGCTGAGCGGAATGAAGTGCGAGAAAATTTTTTAAAATTGTTCTCTTAGGACCCCCAAATTTTTACCTTCGCCAGCCTAAAAGGGGAAGGGGGTTACAGTTTACAACCCCCATAACCCCCCTGGCTACGCCCTTGAGCCCAGCCTTTAGCATATTATTGTAACCTTATATCAACATAGAAGTATAATACTCAGATTTTTCGACTTCTATTTTATTTAAGTTTTGTTACTTTATAATTAAAAAAAAATGTCTAATAACGTTTTTAGAGCTCATTTATTGTTGATTTGATGTATGCCTTTCAAACCGGTAATAAACTTTACTTGATTCTGGAGTATTTGAGCGGTGGAGAACTTTTTACACATCTGGAGCGAGAAGGACTTTTTATGGAGGATACTGCCGCGTATGAATTTAAATATTAACATGTTAAAAGCATTTCACAAAGCCAACGAATGATATTATATTATTTGTCAAATTTTATTGTATCATTTAATTATGACTATGCAGAAAGATACTTCCGCATTGGTGACTCCTGGATTCATGTAGGTATACACAAAATAGAGACTCTCACGGAGGTGGATATTGTTTTAGAAAAATTTTCAAAAAAATTTTATTCTGTGACTTCTGTTAATTAGCTGAACGTTTTAATTTTATTATTGAGTTTTTTGCTAAAATTTTTTAAAAACGATAGGAAAATCTATGGAGAGATTAGTTTTTTAGTTAATAAGTTGAGACAGACAATCAATTCGAAACATGTTCAGTAGTTACAATAATAATTATAACATGACCTTTCCTTAAATCCTTTAACAAGGTTGTCCTTAGTCATATCATGCTGCACTGGCCCATATTAGTAGTGACTTCTAATATTGTGTAAGATGATATGAACAGCAATTCTCATTTTATATGGGGAGATTAAGATTTCTTTACAAACAAACAAACAAATTTTTTAAAGGAAACTAACCGCCTTCCATTATAAATCCGGCAATCCGGATTTTTCGTGATTTTTTTTTTTAAGTTTCCAAGGTCAGGCAGGGATATTATAATTCAACAAAATAACTTACTAAAGCTGAAGTCTTTCAGGCTAAAATTAAGGGTGTACCGCTTGCCACCAGGAAAAAATAAAAAATAACCCACAAACAAACCAAGAAAAAAATCGCCAGTTATGATGTAACCAACAAACCAAACCTGTGCTTGCACTCCTCCCCGCGAAATCCGGCGAAGCCGGATTTTTCGGCAGCGTTGACCCTTATGTTTTTTTGAATTTTGTAAGAAAAAAATTTTTTTTAATATAAATACAGAAACTTTTTTGATGCCTTCCAGAAGCATAATAATAGTCAAGAAACCAAATTTTCCCGCTTTGTGGGTAGTTTAAATTTACAATTTATCTCTTAGTTTTTCAATTTCAAATCGATTATGCCGTTCAAGGCATACATGTTAAATTAAACTGCTATAACCTTATACTATTTTATTAACGTTTTATTAACGTTTTAAACACATGTTTTAAATGTAAAGGGATAAAAAACCTTAAATTTTGTGATAAACATCATCTGAAATTACAATTTCTAGTGTAGTTTAGCGCCTTAAATTAAAAATTTTCTCCCCCGAGAAGCATTCCGCCCTCCGGACCCCCGCTGGGGGGATTTTGCCCCCCAGACCGCCCCCCCCCCCCCCCGAAATGAAATCCTGGGCACGCCACTGCGTCATATAATGGGTTCAAAATGCGCCATAATTTTTGGGTAATTTTTTATTTTTGGGCGGGGGGAGGCAATAAAACGGGGATATAGGGCACAGCCACTAATATTGGAGAGGGGGGAATTTTTAGATCGTGCACAGGTCTGAAACAGTAATTATTAAATTATGTCAATTAATTAAACAATCAATTAATCAATTAAACGTGTTCCTCTGCGGGTAATGTTTTCTCCAACGATTGGTTACTTGACCACCCCCACAATTAGCCCTTATGGAATTCATTAAAGCTAAATAATTAAAGCTTAGTTTAAAATAAGAAGTTTTTCTTTTTTTTAGTAGCCACAAAAATAGAGTTTTAGTGTGTTAGTTTATTAATTCATAATAATATAGAAAAATTGACTGTTGGATTGGATTATTTGTGTTTTAGGTTCTATATTTCTGAAATCGTTTGTGCCTTAGAGCACCTGCACGAGCAAGGAATTATTTACAGAGATTTAAAGCCTGAAAATATTCTTTTGGATGCAAGAGGTAAGATTATGCATGCTATAAACGAATTATTAGCAAAAAAAACGTTCTTATGGTATTTACGTGATAGAAAAAAGAGCACGAACCCATGACCATGTCCGTGATTTTACAAAAGGGTTGGAGGATGAACTCCGGGTCATTTGGTCAAAAGTACATTCTATTTAGTCCTTGCTTAAAATCAACATACAAACAGAATTCAGAAACATAAAGAGAATATACGTTTCCCTTGTTCTCTCCTCTTCCCTTTGTTGATACTGGCATACTTCATAACTGCATAAGCATTTTAAACCTACTAGGATTATAAAGAGGGGGATATGATATGCAAAACAAAATTTCAGAAAAAGATTCAAAATTTAAACATCATAAAAAGGTAAAAAAATATTTTGACTTCGCACCAGCGTTTTTTAAAGTATTTCATCAGCTAATTTGAGTTTTTCTTGTTCTTTCAGATTGTATTATCAGAGACTTGCCATGTTTTTAAGTTTTTATGTCGGTTGAGGTCGAAGATTTAATTAAAACAACTTTAATTTTTGTAAAATTGAAATTTTACTAAAAATGGTTCCCATTCGGTGTTTATTATATGCATATATGATAAAAAATTATGTGAGCAATCACACTTAAATTTAGTGTAAAAACATATTTTATTTAGGTCACGTTAAATTGACCGATTTTGGTTTATGCAAAGAAGCTATTGAAGGCGATGCTATGACACACACTTTTTGTGGAACAATAGAATATATGTAACACACTTTAATTTTAATTAATGTGCCATACACTTACACACGCATTAAACAGCATTATTAATATTCATGCCATGCGCAGGCGCACTAATTGTTGATTTTATGAGTTCCATTAATTGGAAAGCAGGCAGTCGTAGTTGTAGTTATAGTTTTAGAAAAATTCTTTGTGGCCTGATTTAAAAGATAAAACAACGAGCACTTAAAGGCTTTGGCTTACCAGAGGATAAAAATATAAAATAATAAATAATAATTTACTAGAATTACAAGTATGAATCTAGCCAGGATTTCGTTTGAGGAGGAATTTTTTAAACACAGACATGGGGATCTGGGACTGCATAGGCTGAGAAGAGAGAGAGGGTTGGATGAGGTAGAGAAGGGGGTTCACTTAATATCCATTAAAGTTGCGGTACCAAGTCAAACTTTTTGTCTTCGATTTTGATTGTTTTTTTGTGAAAACCTTACCCCTGCCCCCAAAAGCCCACAAAATCTTTTTCATTTTTTTGTTGTTGTTGTTGTTGCATCACCTGAAACTTATCTTTTTTATGCAGATTATGCAAAGGTCAGGTGCCAAGACAAGCCAGGAGGGGCGAAAAAAATTTACCCCCATGGTTGAGACTCTTCGTCCAACATTAATAACATTGGCAACCTTTACCGCTAGAGTGTTCACTGCATGCAGAGTTCACCCATTCCGAGGTCTTCGTCTAAAGGATTTTTTAAGTCGCTTGATATTGATCTTACTATTTACATGGGCAGCATAGGTGTTTAGAGAGAGAGAGGTACAAACTCCACACACAATAGAAATGTATGTGTGAATGTGTCTACTGGTTTGCTAGATTGAAAACTGCCATGTGTGGCTGACGTACAACAACCTTTTTCTAGCGATGCCAAGCTTGACTCATTTCTATAAGAGAAAAGCTCCAGCAACCAGGTGGTACCCGTAGGTCCGTTGGTTGCTGCCCGAAGGTCAGCACGGTCCTGGTGTTTCATCAAAATATCTCTGGTGGTTCAGGAGATATGACCCTCCAAAAATGGAGTTTTTCGTCAATTAAGTACTTGAAAAATTGCACAATGGGTATTAAAATTACAAAATATGCACTCAAAGAAAGCGGCTATTTTCTACTTTAATTTGATACCTTGATCGTTATGATTGGTTTAGTATTTGTCGAGATATTGCGTTTCCCGTACAAAAACCGGCGATTTTATGAAGTTTGTCCAACCTTTTTTACCGTCACTTTGATTTCAAATTTAGGGGGGGTCAAGGGGGTTCAATTTTTTAACAAAATTTTTTTAACTCAATAATTTAAGTGTTTTCAGGTCTACTATTGAATTTTATGTACTAAAACCGTCTATTTAGCCCTATTTAGTCTATTTAAAAGTATATTTAAACACTGTTTTTAACTAAAAAACCGTGTTTTTGACAGTAAAAAAAATATACTTTTAAATTGGTCGGGAGGGGGGTCAGCCTCGCTAGGGGGGGTCAGGCCGGACCGCTCTCGAGCTTTGGGGGATTGAGGGCCCTGGAATTTTTCTAGGGGGGGTCCAAAATTTTGGCTCTAGGGGGGAGGTGGAGGACTCCTATGTCCCCTTCCAAAAAAAACACCTATGGCTCCTACCACTGTAGCAAAGAAATTGATAAAGCTTTAGGTTATCGAAACTTATGTAAAACTATTGCCATATGATTCGCTGGACACAATTTTTAAGATGTTTTTAGTGCATATTTCCGAAAATTTTCGTCTCTGACGGTTGGGGGGCACCCACAAACCCCCCGGTCGACGCTCCGCGTCGGCTTGGTGCCGCTATTTATGTAATAAACATTTTGTTTAAGAATTAAGTTATAAAAACAAAATTAAAACTATAACTATAAGAATTGCTGGAGACAATTTTTAACAAAGTTTTATTCATTGTATATTATAACATTTTCGCCTTCGGCGGCTGGGGGGACACCCCCCCCAGACCCCCCGGCCGACGCTTGGCGCCGTAACACCCCTCGCGACATTGGCAGACCGCACCCCCCTTGGAAAAATCCTATATACGCGCCTGTAAGGGGGTATATATATCCCCTCGCTTTTGTTTATTTTATAGTTATAACTTATAATGTGAACTTTTTGTATTTTTAGGGCTCCAGAAATTTTAATGCGTACGGGTCACGGCAAAGCCGTAGATTGGTGGTCGCTAGGTGCCTTAATGTACGATATGCTTACAGGAGGTAGGTTTTTTAACGTGTTTTATAAAATTATAAAACCGTTTACACTTATTAAAACAGATAAATACCATGTAAATGACTGCTGTTGATCAAGTAAGAATAAAAATATTGGAAGAGATTTATTTACGGAGAATTCGGAAAAACGTGATTCGCATTTAAAAATTATTTCCAAGATAATACCTACCTAAATTAAAAATTTGAAAGCGTCGTTAAAAGGAGTACTAAAATGTTTCTTAGAGGTTTGGGGATATAAGAATGATAAACATTTTGTGTACATTTTTATCCATTCTTGTACATTTTTATCCATTTAAAGCCAAAAAATCTAATGCTTTTGGAAAATACAAATTAAGAAAAAAATACAATTTATAAATTTAAACCGTTTAAAATTATAGGACCCCCTTTTACGGCTGATAATAGAAAACGGACGATTGATAGAATTCTTAAAGGGAAACTTAATCTTCCACCTTATCTCAGCCCTGAAGCCCGTGACCTGATCAAAAGGGTAAGTTTTAATTTTGTGACGACACCGGGTCACAAAGTTCCGGACTAAGTGTTCTTATGTGTGTTTGGTCTTAAGATAGACTGTATCTTTCCTAAGTGCCAACGATTTGATGGTAAAATAAAGTAAAAGAGAAGGGTTGATAAATCCTTGATAGAACGTAAATAAAGTCGGTGCGAATTTTAAGTTTTATTTAAAAACAGTTACGCACACACAACGGTAAGATAATACAATAGAAATTAAAGTGTAAAAACTAATTAATGGCGGCGTTTAGGCGGATGTCGAGAGAGAGCTGAGAGACGGGAGCAAAGCTCAACCGTCTTGGAGCAGAACTCAACTCTACTGATTAGGAACACCAACCATGGGATGCCCCCACCCATCAGGATCCACCTCGCCAACTACTGCCCTTTTTATTTGCATATTTTCGAAGTTATTAAGGTGCCATCTCTTATTAAACGCTCACCACCTTCACGTCCATAAATCTAGATGAGCTACTCCCTTTTAAATTCTCTAACTTACACTTTAAGATAACCCTTGACGCAACTTTGTTCGTTTAATTATATACACAAAAAATGAAATCCACAGGTTTTTCTCAGAGGTTAGCCTGGACCTCTAATATCATCTTCTTTGCAGCTTTTTCAGGGTCTCACCAGATTGATTGCCTTCTTAGAAAGTTGGCGATTGAAACCGTCCAGGGGTTCACACCAGTAAAACCCGCTGAAACGCAGCCACTTAGTCCAATGGGTCTGCGTCAGGTTCAGTCTGGGCTGACCAATCAGTCCCAAGCCCAATCCAAGTCGTCCACGTCTGCCTTGGGGTCCACCTTGTCCCTGGTGGCTGCCCTGGTCGCTCTTCCAATTCAGACTTCTGGGTCCTCCAAAGCGCTTCCAAAGTTTGGCGCTTGCTGCTTCATGGATGCTCTACGGCGTCCCACTGACTGCCGGAGCTGCTGCTGGCGGTGGCGCCGCCGTATGGGCCTCTTGTACCGACCTAATTTGCAGGCACTGGCCTCTTGTACCGGTCTAATTAAGTGGCTGGGTGCCAGGCGCCACCAGGGCATATTAGATGCCCAACGAGCATCGCGCTTGCGCTAAATCGGCCGTGCAACGGCCTGGGGACCTTTAATCTCCTGCTGTGCATAGGACACCGCCTAGTGCCCTGGCTGCCCGCATTTGCGAGACCGTGGCTGCTCCACCTGTGACTTTTGCCTAAAACAGAATTACTCACATTAACGACTTCAAATTACCTCTATTCTAAACAACCGTTTTAAAAACGATCTTCCTATTCACACTGTAATTCGTCTGAAAGGTGGGATTTTGCTTGTGAAAAAGTTTTAGTCTGCAAAAATTAACATAACGATGGTCAAATAATTTAACCTCACTCAAAAACATTGCCCCAAATTTTGTTCAAATTTTAAATAACACAAGGGCTTTCAAAAGTAAGTTAAATTTCAGGTGTGAATCCGCTTTCCTAACTGGGGATCTTCACTTCAAAACTTTAGAACCCACTGTAATATCCCTTTTACAGTCATTTCAATCATAAGGTGCTTTTTGTTTATCCTGCACCATGTATTTTGAGAACAGCGATTTAAGCTTGTGTTTCTTTTGATCTTTACTCAAATCGCTATCTAATAACTCAAACTTTTTCACAGGGTCAAATTTTGGTAATAGTAACCCTTTTGACGTTTCAGTCGTTCAATATTGTCAAAATTAACGTTGTGTCCTTCAAATGTACCCCTTAGCAACCTTCTGTTCCGAGGTAACCCCTTCCAACCAACCATTTTCTTATGGGTTTTAATGTGCAAACGCGAAGCGTTTACTACCTCAATAATGGCCTTACCATCCCTAACTTAAGCTAGGCATCTTCAGACCTGTGCACGGTCTGAAAATGCCCCCCCCCGTTTTATTGGAGGATTTGCCCCATCCCCGTTTTATTGCCCCCCCACCCCGCCAAAAAATGAAAAAGTACCCTAAAAATATGACGCCATTTTTGACCTATGATGACGCCATCATCGCGAATTTTTTGCAGTTTTTAGCCTATTTCAATGTATTTTAAGCCATTTTAGACCTATTTTTACCTTATTTCCGCTTTTTTTGTCCCTTTTTTTCCCTTTTCCCTTCTTTTTTTCTCTTTTTTTCTCCTTTTTTTCTCTTTTTTTTTCTTTCCCCCCTGCTTGCCCCCCCCCCGTTTTATTGCCCCCCTTTCAAACAAGTTGCCCCCCCCCGTGCCCCCCCCCCGTTTTGGAATTGCCCCCCCCCCGTTTTTACCCCGGAGGGGGGCAGTGCACAGGTCTGCATCTTGCCAGGTAAGGGCCCGCCTTAACAAAGGATAGGGAAGCGTTAACAGTCAGACAATATGTGTCAAGTATGCTACGCTTATAACGCAGAGTCAGAAGCATTCTTTGCTTTACCCGCATGGTTCCATTCAGGAGGGTCCGGAGTCATATCCAGACTTTAAGGAAAGGTGGAACGCAATGCCAACCTTTCTGTTTCAAAACAAAATTTTCCTCCAAAAATCAAAGGTAACCCTACCCAACTCCCCCATAATGTCCGTACCAATTAACCTTTAGATAAAACAAGCATTCTTGGACCTGACTACCAATCCTCAACTAAGTATTCTTGAATTCTGCTGATCCTCAATTTTAAGCATTCTTGTACCTTTACCAGGGTAGTCGCAAGGCAACTCCCAATCCTCAACTTATTCTTTCCCATTTTTTGAAAAAACGACAGGGTGAATAAAGATAGACACAATTACTCCCGTTAAGGGAGGTTGCCACAAAACTTTTCAAATTTTGCAGCAACATCTCCACATACCAATGTGCACATCACTCCCATATCAATTAGCGCGTGAACGTTGAAGTTTTCAACTTTCACAAAAAGGGAGTTGTAATTCCAAATGCTGCAAACATGAAGTGTTTGAAGTTTTTAGCTTTAAAAGAACTAGTAGATATTTTTTTACTTTAACCTACTTCTTAATCCTAGTTCTAAACATATTCACATTGGTGAAAAAAAATTTTTTTTACCAAAGAGCCTACTAAATCAACCTGACCACCAAATTTTAAAGCCAAATGAAAAAAATATTAGCCTTATCGGTTGCAAAACTCTTAATCTCGACTGCCAGCGCAGGAGAATCCAAGCACATTATGATCAAAATGTCCAGGTAAAGTCGCAAAGATAAAGCATATAGGACATTATTACCAGAGCAGAAGTCCTTTGTCTGCTTGGCTGACGTTGACCACTGCGGCGCCCTTTTCAGCTTCCAAGACCACTGCTGTGGTTTGCATGGGCGTCCCGCTGTGGCTCTCTTTCCGCCAATTCACGCGGCATAGCTTAAACAAGATGACCAAAATTAATATTAATATCCCCATACAAAATTTGCACCGAATGCTGTTTTACAGTCGTTTTTGGGACAATATTTTGGTTACTTAAAGCCTGAGTGGGCTTTCTAAAAAGATCAAGCTCTTAAGTTTTTACTTCTTTGACGTGGTCAGGATTTCCAGCTCAATTGTCAGGAGGAGGCTGAGGAAGGGTGTCAGTATGGGTCTTGCTTTCCCAAAAATCAAAACCTTGGTTTATTTCTGCCCAGAGTTCCTTTTTAATACTCTTCTTCGATTCTTGTTCAAAAGCTTGCTTAAATTCAGCTTTCACCTTCTTTTAAGCTCCTCTTCTCAAAACAAAAATATACTCCCAATTTTTAAGGAGTTTGTTGAATTCATCAGTCTGACCCCCAGTCATTTTGACTGCGGAAATATTATTTCCAGAAATAGAGGGTTTTGCCTGCTGTTCCCCAGCTAAACTCGATTTAGACCCTTCTGTCAAATCAATTTTAGGGGTTCCCTGGAGCCCTTTTCCAATAGATGGGAACATTCCTGAATTTTAGAGATATTTTTAGGGGGAATCCAACAGTCAAATTTTACCCAAATAGACAAAAACACAAAAACAATGTATTTAAAAAAAAATTGGATAACCAAACGAAAACTGACCGTTGACAAAATCCGACTGGGGAGATCCTCTGATCCCGTCCACTAGTCCTCCAATTGTGGCTTTCCACAGCCCAATCCGCTTGGCACCAAGGGTTCAAAGCTAAAACAGGCAAAAAATAAGTATTTCGTTTCACCCAAAAATGCTAATACAATATCAGTAATTTACAAAAATTACAAGATATATCAATTTACATTACAAAAACGTAAAGAAACAGAAAGAAATATTTATGAAATCGTTCAAAAATATTCCCACTCACCATAATGGATCTTGGAGAGGGATGAACTCTCCATCTCCTCACCAGACGGGTTAGGTGGCGGGTGGAGCCCAAGGGTCCACACTAAAAACAAAATTAGCACTTTGTTTACAAAATACTTTCGACCGCAGTTACAGAAATGTTGCTAGAATTACTAATAATTTTACTTTACAAAAATGCAAAGAAAAGGAAGTCAAAATTTATGTGAAAATAATCAATATTTCCACTTACCAGAAATCTCCTCACTCAGGTAAGGTTTCTGGCGACCACTGAGTTTCATATTGGACAAGATCAACCTAAAGCAAAACGATTTTATAAGTTTCCATTTATAAAACTTTTCGGCAAATCAAGCATAATCATAAAATTTTACTTAAAAAAAAATAAAATTTTAATAAATTCAAAAGCAAAGTGAAAATTCCAAAAATTTCCACTTACCGTCGCAGAATAAGCTTTGCGCTTACTTAACTTTGTCGCAGATTTCATCGCGCTGATAGAGATGGTACCCTGAAAAGAAAAATACACCAATGCAGACCTGTGCACGGTCTGAAAATGCCCCCCCCCGTTTTATTGCCCCCCCCCCCCGCCAAAAAATGAAAAAGTACCCTAAAAATATGACGCCATTTTTGACCTATGATGACGCCATCATCGCGAATTTTTTGCAGTTTTTAGCCTATTTCAATGTATTTTAAGCCATTTTAGACCTATTTTTACCTTATTTCCGCTTTTTTTGTCCCCTTTTACCTTTTCCCTTTTTTTTGTCTTTCTTTTTTCTCCCCCCCCCCCCCCCCCCCCCCCCCACGCAACCACCAAACAAAACCCACCGCAATACCCCCACACACAACAAACACCCACCAAGAAACACAAACCACACCAAACCACAAAACCAACCACCAAAAACCCACCACCAAACAAAAACCCCAAAACCCCACAACCCCCACCCACCACACCCCACACCAACCCCCCCCAAAAAACACCAAAAACCCAAAAAAAAAACACCAACAACCCACCCAACCCCCCCCCATACCCCCCCCCCCCCCCCCCACCCCCCCCCCCCCAAAAAAAAAACCCAAAAACCACACCCCCCCCCCCCCCCTTCTTTTTTTTCTTTTTTTTTTCAAAAATTACTCAAAAAACATAACACCCAAAAACAACCTCACTCAAAAACATCCCCAAACAAAAAATACAACAAAAAAAAATTCATAATCCCTAAAACTCCTACTCAAAACAAACCCACTAATATCCCACACATTCATATACTTTTATCCCACAAAACAATTACTCTTCTCTTCAGATTACCAATCATACCATAGAACCCACCGCTCATTTATGTGTGTCTCACCCCCTGCTTGCCCCCCCCCCGTTTTATTGCCCCCCCGTTTCAAAAAAGTTGCGCCCCCCGTGCCCCCCCCCCCCATTTTGGAATTGCCCCCCCCCCGTTTTAAACCCGGGGGGCAGTGCACAGGTCTGCCAATGTACTTTTCACCGATCAATAGTTTTGCAACTGCTTAACCCAATAAATTTTAGCAAAATTTAAAAATCCAACAATAAAAAGTCACTAACGTATGTTTAATCAAAATGTTTAACACAAAATGTGCAGACTTACAAAAAACTACAAAAGGACCTGAATGCTCACTTTCCCACCCAATGTTTAACACAAAATGTGCAGACTTACAAAAAACTACAAAAGGACCTGAATGCTCACTTTCCCAAAGTCGTGGTGCTGCCAGTTTCCGCCTTCCCGGTCCACTGAGGAGGCCAAGAGCGGCTGCTTCCCAAAGCCGCTTAGTCTTCACCAAAAGAGAGTAGGACTTTATGATCTAAAATGTAAAGACCAAAACTTTGATATGTTGTCATGCATCCACGACAATTTACCTCGGGGAAACACCCCCTCCCTAGCTTTTTGACCGTGTTCATGTGTGAAAGTAAATACAAAAAAGTACACAGACATGCCTTCCGTGCATAGGTAGGTTAAGTGTTTTTCCTAAAACAAGGAAAAGAGAAAAAGGTGAGGGTTGCCTGCATCGCCTAGACTTTTCCAATTTGGTATAAAACGTTGAAATGGTATAAATACAAATTTGTTGATTTAGCTGTCAACCATTTTTGTGCTGCTGAAATTAACGCAGGATGAATATCACTTTTTGCGAGATTTAAAAAAGACTTTCCGCAAAAATTCTTCGCTAAAACGTCTTGTTGAAATCTTTCTTTTTCTAAATTGTTATTTGAGGAAATTGCCCAACAGTTAATAAATTATCCAGCTAAGAAAATATACTATTAAGTAATAGTACTGAAATGGGTTTTTAGACGGTAGAATGAGCTTATAAACCTATGACTGCACTACCTAAGGCAGACTTGTGCACGGTCTGGAAAGACCCCCCTCCCGTTTTATTGGAGGATTTGCCCCCCCCCCCCCCCGTTTTATTCCCCCCGCCAAAAAATGAAAAAGTACCCTAAAATGTTGACGCCATTTTTGACCTATGATGACGCCATAATCGCGAATTTTTTGCAGTTTTTAGCCTATTTCAATTTATTTTAAGCCATTTTAGACCTATAATTTTTACTTTCCTTTTTTTGTCCCTTTTTTCCCTTTTCCCTTCTTTTTTTTTCTTTTTTTTCTCCTTTTTTTCTTTTTTTTTTCTTTCCCCTCTGCTTGCCCCCCCCGTTTTAAAAAAGTTGCTCCCCGTGCCCCCATTTTGAAATTGCCCCCCCCGTTTTAACCCCGGGGGGCAGTGCACAGGTCTGCTAAGGCATTGAAAAATTAATAAATTTTGCCTATTTGTTCCTAATTTCTAAATCAAGAGAAGTTGAACTTTTTTAGTGGTTTTTGTTTCGTTTTCTAGGCGTTTCAAATTTTTTTTAGACAAATTAACCTTCGACCTTTTAAATAAACACTCCGGATTGAATTATATAGTTCTGCTTGTGAATTTTTTCACAGTTGATTCGAAAAATGATTTATTAGGGTGAGAGGATTAACTAGCGGTGATATGTAAACATTTGTTATAATATCTTTTTGTCGTTCTACAAAATAAAATATTTTAGCTCCTGAAAAGGCATGTTACAGCTCGTCTTGGCGCAGGACCTGAAGATGCTCAGCCCATCAAGAAGCATTCTTTTTTTCGCCATCTGAACTGGCAAGATGTTTACAACAGAACACTAGAGAGTCCTTACAAGCCTAATATCGTAACTATTTATTAATAGTGCATTTTTCTCACGTTTTTTAAAGTTTAAACATTAAACAATCTAAATTGTTATTTTGCGTTAAATCTTTGCATTATATAATAACTTTTTATCTATTAATGTATAGTATAGTTTTGTAAAATTTGTGTCATTTTGCCAATTAGTCTTTTTAAGTCAATTAGAATCAAATAACCATAAAACAATTGTTATTAGTTTTTTTTAAAATATTTGTTAACAAATCAGTTTCTTTGAGTTTTGTGTTTTGGTTTTCATTTATTTAATTTTTTTACTTTGAAGGCTCATGAAGAGGATACGAGTCTTTTTGATCCCAAGTTCACAAGGATGACTCCAGTTGATAGTCCATGCGATTATGACCTCTCAAAAAGCGCCAATCTAGTCTTCGAGGTAAGTAATATACCTTATTTAAGATTACCTTCGATAGCTGAAAAGTATATGTGTATTGGTTGAATCACTTCCGCCCCTGGATGGCTGAGATATTTCTGCTTGGTAACCAAACCTTAAGGTCTCTCCGGACAGTTTTTATTGCAGAGCGTTCAGTAGCAAACCAATTGCAATAAAGAGCAAAAATTATCCATTTTTATTTACACACAATTTATTTTTGAATTATTATACTTATAGAGTATTATAATATTTTAAGATATTAAAATAACGAAAATTTGACTAATTGGCGAAAAGCAGGCAACAAATCCTGTTTACAATAATGATATTTTTAGAATTTATGTGAAATAAATTTTTAAAATTATAAAAAAATACATTATTAAAATCAAAAAAAATTGTGGCCAAATCTGTTTTATGTGGGAATCGATCTCGGGACCTTTCAAAAATATAACGACGCGCTAACCGACTATGCCACTCCTACCATGGGATGATGAGCTCTAAAAGCGATTTATAAACAAACCCTCTAAAAAAATCGATAAAACGCACTACGCACGACAAAACTATGCGTTGAAAAATACAAAAGATATTATGGCCTTCCAAAAATTTTAAATTTCAATAGAAATATACTATCTGGAGCTTTAAATTTTACCAAATTAAATTAAATCGAAGTTTCACCTGAATTTTAAAAAAATTAACCTCCATTTTTCACGGAAAATTGTATATAAAACCATAAATACAACAGTATTCAATTTAATTTTTACGTACGTGAAAAAGGGTAACGCTGTCTCTCTATTGGAAGTTGTTTTTTTTTAAAGTGTGCAGTAAATATTTTTAAGGGTTTTAAAAAAATTTCATTGCAATTTGATTTTTATTATCAATTATTTCAAATACTTACAATAATATAATGAATGTTAACTTTATAATCGTGATATTTCTGCCTTTTTAGCACTCATATAAATTTTTTAGTGAAATATTACTGTATTTCACGAGGTCTCGTATGCCAAAAATCGCGATTTTCCATACTTAAGAAAACTGTCCGGAGAGACCTTAAGCAATGATTCACACCGGAGTGGAAATCCACAACGCATTTACGCCGCAGTGAGAAGTGGCATTGTAACGATGTAAACGCATGCGAAACGTGACATTGTAGCCACTTGTCACTTGCTACTCCGGTTAAAACTATACCTAACTGCTGTTTTTAACCGTTTAATTAAAGTTTTTCACCAAAGGCGAATACCCTTGCGAAAGCCGGGAAAGGGCAGGGCTATTTTTTCTTTGTTGCAAACAAAGAAACAGCAAACAGAAGAAGGGCAAGGGCTAGACCTTAGCTAAGTAGACAGCCCTAATTCTCGCTGCTCATCTATGGAAATTAAACCTTTCTAAGATTTTGCGTCACCGACTTTCCCTCCCCCCTTTTCTAGCCACGTTTCCTTGCATAATTAATTTCACCTTACTAAAGGTATTGCATATTTCAATGGTAGAGCCTATCGAGAAAAAGCACACGGTTTAGTTCTTAGCCAAAATTTTAAAGCTGAGTTTAAGGGATAGTGTAAGTAAACCGAAGTGACTTTCCTCCAAATTTTAGGAAGTGGGTTTTAATCAACCCCCCCCGTCCACTTTAAACTGAGGGGAGAGGTTCACTCCTCTTAATTTCGGAAAAATGAAGAAAATTATGTCTTTAAAATGACTTATTCTAAGTGCCTCCAAACTTAAGTTTTGAAATCAAAATGTGTTTTACACGACAAAAACCTCAACAATGCAATAAAAAGATTTTTTACCTAAAATTAACGTTTTTAAAATCTTTGCTTCAAAATTGAAAAACAATATGGGATCAGGGCCCGACCAGAAATCCGGTCCGGTAGATCCAGTATATCCGGCCTTTTTTGAATCCGGTACGGCCGGATTTTGTTTTTAAAAACGGATTTTGACCGGACCTGAGTTTTTTTTATCAAAATATAATAAAATTAATTCTCTTTCATCTTATTTTGACACTCCCAACAAAAATTTTGACTTATGCTATATTATCCCATGATAGGATAAATGTTTTGATTCATGGGGTGTCTTTTTGTTTTTTGGTTGTGTCTTTGATTTTGTTAATTATATTTAATTTTATTACTAAGCTTTTTTATGTATTAATTTGTTTGGTACTCTTAAAGTTTTGTTTTTATAACATTTATATTACACACAAATTAAGATTTTTAGTATATATATTTACTAAGTTTAAAAAATTTTTGTCGTGTTTAAAGAATGAATGGCTGTTATCATTTTTTAATCGAATATCTTTTTTAAATTAGCCTTAAAAAAGCTCTAAGAATAAAGCAGAAAAAAAGGAGATTTTTCTCCGGGCGTATGTTTAGACAAAAAAGATGTGGACTAGTCTGAATCTGAAATGAACATTATTTGGACTATAGGAAATTTGCATTTAGTTTGGGCAGCGCCCACTGAATAAATATATCTACATATTATAATAATTCGTTTATACATTGAACTAATCACACAGCACTCTTGCATTTTTTTAGTCTTATAAAGTGTCAATTGAAAAAAATCATACTCACAGCAATCTTCGACAAGCGCGAAATCACCACTTTTCAATTAAAAGGTTATATTTGTATGTATAAGAAACAATTATAAATTTGAAAAAGTGGTGATTTCGCGCTTGTCAAAGATTGCTGTGAGTATGATTTTTCATTTGACATTTATCAGACTAAAAAGAATGCAACAGTGCTTGCTGTGTGATTAGTTCAACGAATCATTATCATAATGGTAGAAATTTTTATTCAGTTGGCAGCTGCTCAAAAAAATTTCCTATAGTCCACATAATGTCCATCTCAGACTAGTCCAAATCTTTTCTGTCTAAACATACACCCGAGGAAAAATCGCTCTTTTTTCATTCTATTCTTAGAACATTTTTCAAGGCTAGTCTACCACTTTTATAAATCAAATTTTAAAAAGAAGCTTAATAAGTTATAGTTTTAGCTGCGCAATGACATTATGTTTATAATCATTCCGTTGCAAGATATACTTTTTAACAGTTTTAATATTATCAAAAGAACACGTATCGTTTATCAATGAAAAATTGCTCCTAAGATAATTATTGCGGAGTTTTCTACGCTTTTCAAAGAGACGTTTCTTTCTGATTAATCAGGAACGAAGGAAGAACATCGGTTTTAAAATAAAAGCGTTTGAAAAAAAATATATTAATAATAATAAGAAGAAGAACATAATACTAAATTTACCCACATTATTTAATTATAGTTTGCGCGGTGCCGTGGGGCTTTATCTTCGTGTGGCGCTCCCACGCCACCGATAATTTATTTATAATAGAAATTAAAAAAATAAGAAGAAAAAGAAGATGAATTTGAATTACAAAATTTTTCCCCGTTGTTTAATTATAGTTAGCGTAGTGTAGTGGCGCTTCAGTGCCACCGAAAATTCAATTATATTTTTTGAAATAAAAAAATAAGAAGAAGATGAACCTTAATTGCAAAATTTAAACACGTTCTCTAGTTATAGTTGGCGCGTTGAAGTGAGCCTAAATCGCCGTGTGGCGCTTACCGTGCCTGTGGTGTTTACCCCGGGTAAATGACATTTCAAATAGGTTTCTAGGGCGGTCGACCCGGGTTGGAAGATTTTGAAACTTAGAGGGGGTCAGGTGGGGTCCAATTTCCGAAACAAAATACTTTTAAGCCATTAAATGTTTAATAATAGTTTTTTTTTAAAGATAATACTACATTTTATTGAAAAACAAGCGATATTTAGGTATAAAAAGGGTTTAAATACATGAATTTGTGTTAAAAATTCACGTTTTTGGAAGAAAATTTAGTATAAAAAAATTACTTAAACTTTTCTTGAGAGGGGAGGGGGGTCAGATTTCAAAATCTAGAGGGGGTCAGGGGTAAAAAATTTGAAAATTTGGGGGGAGGAGGGCCCCCTGAATTTTTTTCTAGGGGGGCCCTCAAAATTTCGAGGCTGAAGGTGGACCCCACCCTCCTACCCCTCTCCCTTGTTCATCTCTGAACTCCCAAAAATAAAAATAGATTTCTTACGAAAGTTAGAGTTCTAGCGGAAGTCCCACATAACCCTGAATACGCCAATATGGGATGCAGTTCATTAAATCGTCGTTGTGAACAGCGTATTGATTACGATAAAATTAATCTTAAAGTAAATTGACCGTTTATAACTTCAGGGATTCACTTACGTGGCCCCGTCTGTGTTTGAAGAGATGGGTAGGCCACAGCTTTCTTCTTCCAAGGCCAGATCCCCCAGAAAACTTCCATCCCAAAATGGGTAATTTATTTTCTTAGTTTTTTGTTTTAAATAATAAATTTAGATCGAAGTACGTTTATTTTATAATTTATTTAGTTTAACAAGCATTATTATGGAATAATTTTCTATAAGCAAGGACTGGATTTTAACATTTTTGTCGAAAATTAGTTACCTCATGCTGCCACCCCCGAAACAAACCGAGAAAAAAATAAAAAAATAAAAAACAAAAAAAACAAATTAGTTAACGCTCTGATTGCTGAGCAAACAAAAGAAGTACTATTTTATTTAAAATTCTAAAATTTTTAAAATTCTTCAGAAACGTAGTGTCATTTTCAAATTTTTTCATAAAAAATTAAAATTATTAATAAAACGAATAATAAAATAAATTAATAAAAAATTATAGCATATACTACCAAGAAGTTTAAGTTTTTTTATTTAATTGGAACCATGCTGCTATATAATTACCTAAAGAAGGGGATTAAAACAAACCAAAAACAGGTCACGCAAAGGAAAAGAAAAAAAATTAAAAAATAGGATTTTTCAGCACAGTATTAAGTGTTTAAAATCAAATTAATTCACACCTGTTCAACCAAAAAAACCTTGTGCACATAGGGCATTCATTACATTAAGGATAGTTGGGCACATAGATGTTTTGGAGGGGACAGAGGGATCCACCCCTCCCCCTAGAGCCAAAATTTTGGACCCCTTCCCCCAGAAAAAATCCAGGAGGACTCCCCTGACCCCCCCCCAAATTTGAAATCTCACACCCGGGGTCGACCACCTCTAAAAAGCCAGGGGGTCCGGACCCCACTGGACCCCTCCCCCTTAAAAATTTTGGTCTTCCACCCAGGGGTGAACCCCTCGTAGCGGACCCGACCAAAAACATCTATGGGTGGGCAGAGTGGGAGGGGGATTAGGAAAAGGGGTTTATACCCCCTTCCTCCCCCTTTCAAAAAAACCCGGAATTGTCGATAATAGCACATCCCTAAAATTTGGTGGTAACCATAACCCGGACATCCCCTGGCCAAAAATTTGAAGGGTATCCTGGACATCCATCATAAAATGAAAGGGGTCCCAATACCAAAACGCTAAAAATAGAGTATTTTGGAGTATACAAAAAAAATTTATTGTCCAGTTATTTAACAAAATGCCAGTTCCTAGATATCAGAAACTGCTGCGTCCTACTGATTGTACAAAATGAAACATGTTTTTTTTTATATCATATGAAACTCTTTAGAGAATCTTCCCAGCCGGTGTTTACCTTCAAGCCGAAAATGAACGCTACGGAGGCTCTTCAATCCAGTTCGTCCCAATTTGCCACCCCAGCTCCGGCCGCCGGTGATGTCGATGAAGCCATGGACACCTCACCCACTCCTAGGTTAGTCTCATCAAATCATGTGTCATCTTCCGCTGTTTTTAATTGTTCCACTTACTGTCTAAACAAATGATAAATTTATTGTTAATTTTAAATTGATGTGTTTAAATTTTTGTATTATAAATGAAAAATTGACCATCCTAGGGAATACCTAACATGGATTTCGAACTCACTCATAAGCTAGAATCAGGCTTAAACATTTCCCTCCTTCCCCGCCTTTCCTCTGCCCCGCTTTCACGCATATAACACCACATAAAAACTTATTTCTTGAGAAAATATTCGAATAATTAAACAACTATTTGAAAATAAATTATATTTGAATTATTCCAACTCTTTTTAGTAAAACATATTCCGACCGGCTTTTTTACTGCCTTGCGTCTAATAGATTCAGTAACAATCGGTAAAATTCGGAGAAAAGTTACGCGGCTGGAAAAATTATTAAGGAATTTATGTTTTGTCCTTTTTTAACTAGCAAGCTTAGGACACGTCAGAAGAATACGTTGAACAAAAAAAATAATATTCAAAGAAAAAAAAAGCAGCAATTGGTAGTACCTTTGATATAAATAAAAGAATAAGGTTTCTTTTTTTGATGCTCTGAAGAATTCAAAAATCAAAAGCTCATTTTCGTGAATAAAAAAAGTCTCCTTCATAAATTTAGGAATTAGGAAAATTTAATTTTTGTTTTTCTTACCGCTAGAAGTGGATATAACTTACTCAAGGAACTCACACATATAATTTACGGTCAAGATAGTATCTTTAGTAATATTGATCTGTGAATTGTTATCGAAAAATGTGCCCCACCCCAAAAATAACTCGTTCAACAAAAATAGCTAATAATGACTTTTTCTTTGAGATAGAAAAATTAAAATTGGCAGAGCAGGGGTTTAGAGTTATATACATAGGTGTTTTTGGTCGGGTCCGCTGGGGGGGAGGGGTCCACCCCCGGGTGGAAGGCCAAAATTTTTTAGGGGGGTGTCCGGACCCCCCTGGCTTTTTAGGGGGGTCGACCCCGGGTGTGAGATTTCAAATTTAGAGGGGGTTCAGGGGGTCCAATTTTTAACAAAATTTTTTTAACTCAATAATTTAAGTGTTTTTAGGTCTAATATTGAATTTTATGTACTAAAACCGCCTATTTAGGCCTAAATAGTGTATTTAAACACTGTTTTTAACTAAAAAACCATGTTTTTGACAGTAAATACAAAAATATACTTCCAAATTGGTCGGGAGGGAGGGGGGTCCAGCCTTCCAGGGGGAGGGTAGGTCGGACCGCTCTCAAGCTTGGGAGGAGGGGGGCCCTGGATTTTTTCCAGGGGGGGTCCAAAATTTTGGCTCTAGGGGATGTAGACCCCTCTGTCTCCCCGCCCCCCAAAAAAAACACCTATGGTTATATATTTACTTACTTTACCCATTTATGCTAGTTATTTGTTAAATTTTAACGTTAAAAATAATTTTGTACCAAATGTAAAACTTATAATACAATTAAATTTTAAAAAAATTTTTCTGCTTAGTTTTTAGTATAATTTTTCAAAAATATATTTTTTAATTATTACATAAATTTTATAATAATGCATTAAAATACAATCTCTATAATAATCTTTCCTTCTCTTTTATTATAGTTTTATAACTTTAGATCTTTGATGCTACAAAAATAATTTTTGCTGAAAAGTAGAACAACGTCAAGATTAAGGTTATCGTAGGGCCCAACCGGATCGGGATTTTGATATCCGGCCGGATCGGATCCAAAGTGGATCTGGTTGGATCTCAGATTGGATATTTTACTGGATTGGATCTGCTGACTTGTAGTTTAATTATATTTTAGTTCATTTTTGTGTAAAATAGCCCTAACTAATTAATAAAAGTGTTATTTTAACATAAAATAGACCACCAATTTAATTAATTAACATAAAATAAAATATTTTATTACAATACTGATAGGTAGGCCTTTACAAACCCTTATACCGTTCTCATCTTAGTCTATTTTGTCACTTAATCTTGTTTGAGGGTACAACTCACCAGCACATATTTTGAAGTAGTAGAATCAACAACTGTGAGCATTCTATCAGCAATCCATATATCAGCAATATCAGCAATCAGCACCCCTGCCCCAGCAGTTGTTCCGCTTTTGAGCCATCTGTGTAACAGCACATAGCAGACCAGACCTGTGCACGGTCTAGAAATGCCGCCAGCTTTATTGGAGGATTCCCCCCCGTTTTATTGCCCCTCCCCCACCCAAAAATGAAAAAGTACCCAAAAATTACGGCGCCATTTTTGACCTATAATGACGCCATCATTGCAAAATTTTTGCAGTTTTTAGCCTATTTCAATGCATTTTAAGCCATTTTAGACCTATTTTTACCTTATTTTCGCTTTTTTTTTGTCCCTTTCATCCCTTTTCCTTCTTTTTTTCTTTTTTTTTCTTTCCTCCTGCTTGCCCCTTCCGTTTCAAAAAAGTTGCCTCCAGGCCCCCTCCCCGTTTTGGAATTGCCCCTTCCCCTCAATAAAACCCCGGGCGTGCAGTGCACAGGTGTGGCAGACTGAGGTTGAATGACATATTTGTTAGTGTCCCAATCCTGCCGACTAGAAAACTCAACTTTAAAGTTCCTTTCAAACTTGAAAATTGGGACAATGTGGTCACTCTCAAGCTTTAGCATTTGGATTTTTCTCAATGCCAACTGCTTGATTTAAGAGTGTCCTCCATTTGTACCTCTTGTCTGCCATTGGTTAGCTATTCCTAACCTGTAGCTGTCTGATATAGCCTCCCCTTTGATAACAATATCCAAGGGTGCAAGATTAAGCATTGCTTCCATAGCCGCTGTGGGTGTTTTTCTTATAGCCCTGGTTATGCTAAGACATGCTTGGCGTTGTAATTGCGCAAACAAGCTTCTAGCAATGCCCAGTTCTAATCTAGGCCACCACACCACCGCTGCATATTTTAGCATCAAAATAATTACACTGTTATATATCCAATGCATATTTTTGGGTGGTATACCACACGTTTTTCCTACATACCTGTGACATTGCCAGAGTGCCAAAAGACCTTTTTGATGCCGGTTCTGGGTATGCTGAATCCAAGACAATTTGTTGTCATGGATAACTCCCAGATACTTGGCTACTGTTGCCAACTGTAATCGTGTACCAAATAATTTGTGCCACTGAACATTTGGCACCTTTCTTTTGTGAGTAAAAAGTACCATCTCAGCTTTATTAGGATTTACTGAGAGTCCGTGTTCTTCACATTCTTCTACCTGCACTAAAGTAGCCTGAGTTTGATCTGCCACTATATATGTCCAGATACTTTCCTTGAACCAGACTGGTTACATTACATCATCTGAATATCTCTGGATATGATGTCCAGTTTTACTAATTTTGTTGAAAAGGCTATTCACTACAAAGCTATTCACCACATTGGAGTTGAATATACTAAACTCTGTTTGGCTGGCAAACAAAGTTCACACACAGCATATGTTTCATCTGAAGCTTTAACAGTAAAATGTCTCCAAATACTAACAACACTGTCATTCAACATATTTCAATATAACTAAATGTAAAATTTTGTGTGGCACTTGCATTTCATTCAAACTAATATAATTCTTCATTTTAAAAATTTAACATATAAAAATACAAAAAAAGTCAATTTTATTTTATATTTATTCTATTTCATTGGTTGACCATGTACTGATAATTGATGTATGGAATAACTAAGGACTTCTTGATAAGAGTAAGTGCGTGCGACTCATCAGCAAGGTTCTGCTGCACAAATAGTATTAAAGCAATGTATAAGTTTTTAGTTTTTAAGTCTAACAAAAAATAGCAAAAAAAATATAATAATTGACATTGACACACAAAAAAAAATCTGGCATTTACCAGATCTGAAAAAAAATCCGGCCGGATTGGATCAGAAAATGGCCGGTCTATCGGATCGCTGGATCAGATCTGATATCGGTTGGGCCCAGTTATAAACCACAAAAAGTTAAAAAAATTAAAGTTAATTGTTTTTACTGTGAGACTGGAAAAACTTTTGAGATTATTTTCTCGCTGAAGCTACAATTGATTTATGCAATGGTTTATTAATGTGTAGAGTTTAATGTTGGCTACACAATGATATCATCTGAATCAGCCTGCCATTAGCGAGATATGCTCACATGAAAACTTTTTTCCGACCAATCATTTCTGAACAAACTTTAGTAGAATTGAAGTTTAAATTCAGATTTATATAGAAACCCTTCATACAACTTCCAGGGATCACTTGTTTTTGCAGAAGATGTTTATCTTTCCGGCGTTTAATAGTGCTGAAGCTTCATTTCTTTACTCTTGTTCTTATTAACGATTGAGAAATTGGTCGCAGAAACTAGAGTTATACCAACTTTTAACCACAATTCAGTTGTTTGTTTTTTTTTGGATTCAGTGCGATTATAACTTTGTTTTTAGAAAAATACTTTTTTTCAAAAAAAGTAGTGTTTTTCTATAATTTTCATATTAGAACGATATACAGTGTTAGTAAAGTGAGTGCAACCATAGTTCATTCAAAGTACATTTAACTAAACCACCAAGAACCTGCTGTTACTCGCCTGATCTATGGGTAGCACCTGGTTACTCGTTTTGTAATAATATAAATTTGAGTCGGGCTTTGCATGGCTAGGTTGTTGCTTTTGTTTGTTGAAAACCTATGACAGTTTTGTATTTTCAAAACCAATGGATAAATGCAGAATCCCGTGCAGTTTGAAGTACTCTCCAAGGCCTTGTGTATTCTGGAAACAGGAAATAATATATTATAATGTATATATAACTGTGGAAGAATGTAAAATTGGACTTGCAGAAATCGTTTTGCTGTCTATGTATGACGTTAAATAACAAACTAGGTCTCAGGTGACGTAAATAAATATTTCAACAAAGGCCAAAGAATGAGTGAACGCTGGTCGTACCGAACACTTTTTTGAAATGTTGCTAGCATCGTTACTTGAACACCATTTTATACAATACAATTCTTTTGCACGCTCGCAATTGAATAGAGATGACATGGGGGCTTACCTACCCTATTCCTTCTCAAAACAAAAATTAAAATAAAAATCCGCAAACTTCTGGGTTAGCTTATTTTTAGTATTAAAACGTTAAACAGAGTATCTTTCTGCGTTCTTTGCTGACCAAAAATTTGTTCAAGTATTGCATTCTTATATTTTTAAGGTTTTACATGTTAAATGACCTCAAAATCCTAATAATTGATCATATTTTACCAATTTTTACCATTTCAATAAATTAACAAAATTATTATACAAAATTTTAACATACCCGTTTGATTTTAACAAAGATTTATCCATCTTTAGAACAGAAGAACTATACCGTTTAACGAACGGCTATGTCCTGGTTTTAGCAATCGACTGGTAAAATTAGGATTTTAAACTGTTATAACTTTTGAGCATTACTTAGGATCAATACGCAAGTAGTTCTATCTAAAGTTCTGAATTTTTGACAACTTCCTCAAAATAATTTTTTAACATATTTTTTAGGGGGGAGGTGGTTAGCCCCAAGCCCTTCCCAAATTTATCCGCAAGTTTTTTCAATCGGTTTAAAGAGATTCAGTTTACGATTTTTTTTTAATCGTTCTTAAATGGTATAAAACTCTGTTATTTTGGACAGTACTCCAAAGCGTTTAAGCCAAATTTTTAAGACTCGTAAAGATTTGTGTTATTGGTTATGCCCGATCTTTTGATGACGGTCTCGAAAATGTTTAGACGTTCTTAATATATGCCATTTGATATCCCTTAAAATTTTAACTTTTGGCATAGGCGTTCTAAGAGCGAGTAATATCATTTTAAAAATTAATACCATAAGGTATGTGTTTTCGTCATGTTTATTTTCATTGGTAATCAATAAGGCGAAAACAAAATTGTAAGGATGCTTACAAATTGTAAAAATTTTTAAACTCTGTTGCTTTATTTTATTTCCACGCCCTTTTATCGTGGTTTACGGTACTTGCAGTGCTTAATTTGTATCTTCAGTTCGGATTGCTTCAATACGATGTGATATTACTCAAAAAACATGCCAAAAATCTTAAATCCAATTTAATTTTACTTATTTTTTAGCCTAATTTTAATATCATACGGTAATGAAAAAACTAACAACTTTATAATTAACTTTTAATATTTAAATCTAAAACAAAATATACCCAGGCAAACCAGTTGGAATTAATCACCAACTGCATTAAAAACTCAGACACAAGAAAGTGCAATGGTTGTAAAGTAATTTTTTGGATTTCTACGTTTCATGCGAGCAGCATTTTGTGGCTGCGTTTTTTTCGGATCTAATCTCTTTAAATAAAAACACCTAAATACTCTTATGCGGTTTTAGATACCTGCTTATTTTTGTTTATTAGTGTTAAAAAGATAAAACCCATTTTTAGGAGGATATGTTTTTTTGTTAACTTTTTCGCTTTTTATTTTTAGTTTTTTTTTTAATTCTAGTCAAATTCAAGATTTCTTTTAGAGGTAGCAATCAAGGGCGTAGCCAGGCGGGGGGGTTATGGGGGTTGTAACCTCCCCTCTTTCTCTTTTGGGCTGGCGGATGTAAAAATTTGGGGGTCCGAAGAGAACAATTTTAAAAAATTTTCTCGCGCTTCGCTCCGCTTAGCGCTCGACATTTATATACCTTTTTCAACTTTTAAGTGATGTTTTTAATGAATTTCAAAGACAATTTTCTAAAAATTTTTCGTGCTACCGCACGATTTTTAATGTTATACGTTTTAAAACTGAAAATTTTTCAAGTTTAACTTTAAAAAAACAATGCAAATAACAACAAAATGAATCACTTAGCGCCAGCGCAAAAAATTTTACCCTTTTTTATGTCTTTTTTTATGGTATTTTGTAAATTTGGAGTACAACCCCCCACAACCACCCCTTTCGAAAAATTTGTATGGAGTACAACCCTCCCCCCCTTTCCAAAATCCTGGCTACGCCCCTGGTAGCAAATAATATTTTTTTACGCATGATGCTTTGTTATTCGATTTTTGTTTGTTCAATTTTTTTAAATTATTTTTTTAATGCTTGTTTTAAGCGTTGTTAAGTTTTTCGTCTGAGTTGTTGTATGAATAATTCTAGTTTTCACTTCTTCCTACGTGTCTAAGTTAAAAATTAGATTTCGTGTGGTTGTTGGCAGGTTGTTTTTTATATATTACCGGCAAAAACGTTTTCACCAAAATACAAAGTTCCTACATAAATAAGCTTTTAAAAATCAAAAAAACGCTCTTTGAATTTTGATTTTTGCCTTTTGTGTTTTGGACACTTTGGACGAAGTACTAACCGAGGATTTATATTTTGTACATTATTTTATTGTTATGTTTCGCTTGTCGCTTTGTTTTTCACGTTTTGTACTGTTTTAACAAACTTATTATAAACATTACAAGATGAAAATATTTTTAACATTTTATTTTATATTGCATTAAAACTTATGCTTCAATAGTTGAAGAAATTTTATTTGTTAAAGAACTTAGAATAAGTATTGCGAATTTGGAATGAAGAAAGTGCGCGAAGGTAGACTTGTTTTTTTTTAGTTTTTAACGGGGCTGCTGCGAATAATAGCTTTTCTTACAATAATCACAAAAATAATAATGAAAATCCTTATCAAATTATGACCAATTAAATAACTTTATATATATATATATATAAATGAACCGAAAGGTCATTTCCTAGAAAAGTTACCCATCAAAAAATACTGATAACGCTTTCGTATAATTTAGATCAAGATATTTCGTGCGTGAGATATAAACTTTTAACTTTCTATTCCTATCCACCATTTTGTTACAAACTGTTCTTTTTTTCATGTTAGCCAGATTTCTACCAAAGATCATTCAAAAAATTTAAGCCAATAAATAATCCAGACGACCAGACCTGTGCAGGTGCACGGTCTGGTGATGGTTTTCCCCTTCGCTTTATTAAATTGGCTGTTTCCTCATTTCCTAACCCCCCCCCACTTTGATGCCTCTTGCCTAAAAACAATTACTAATAATATTCGCCATTTTCCGCCTATGTTTGCGCAATTTATTTGTAATTTTTGACCTATTGTTGTTATTTGTAAGAGATAAAAACGAGTGTTTAGTTTAGATGTAAGCCTAGGTGGGCAGGAGGGTTATACCCCCTAAAAAATCCCGATTATAGCCGACATCCCCCCTAAAATTTGGGGGTACCCCGGACGTGAAGGGCCAAAACCTAACTCAAAAACGGTAAAGAAAATCAGCGACTAAGCGAAGCGTAAGCAAAAGCTAAGCCAAGCCTAAGCAAAACCTTTAAGCCTAAGCAAAATCTAAGCCTAAGCAAAACCTAAGCCTAAACAAAATCTAAGCTAAACCTAAGCCTTTCCGAAAGCTAAGCAAAACCTAATCTCACCCCTCTGTCATTTTTGGGGTAGGTTTGCATCCTTCGGCACACCGCACACCTCCCCCTCACTAAGATTTGGGGGTCCCAGTACTACAAACGCTAAAAATGGGATATTTGAAGCATACCTCAAAAAGTTTTGGGACACCCTCCCCCCTCAAAAAAAAATTGCGGGGGTCGGGTATACATACCCCCATACATGGGCAAGTTGGACCGGAGTGGGAAGGTTACACCCCAAATTAAGGGGGGTTAAAATAAAATCCGAGAAACGCAAAATAATCAACCTTATGCGTAGCCAGGATTTCGGAAAGGTTCTAACCCTGAACAAAATTTTCGAAAGGGGGAAGGGTCCAAATCCTAAACGTTATAAAAGGGCCAAAAACTTTTCCCGCGCTTCGCTCGAAGTGTTTATTACCTTGTTTCTGTCACATATATCATTATTTTCCTATTATTCAATAAAAATAAGTATAAACAAAAGAAAAAAAAAATTTTACAAATAATTTAATAACTTAAAATTTTCGATTTCCAAACAATTGAAAAATGAGTACATTGAATTACAGCTGAGCATTGCAAAGTGCAAAAAAAAAATTAAATTACTTCTCCTCACCTTTAAATTTTTAAACCCACTATATAAATATCTAGGGGGGGGGGGTCCAGCATAGTCGTATCAAGATTACAAAACAAAGTAACACAAATTTAGAAATGGAGACCAATTTAAAACATTAAGAATGGGATGGGTCCAGCGTGGTCATACCAAGATTACAAAACAAATTTCAGACCCCCCTCCTAGAAAAAATCCAGGGCCCCCCCCCTCCCCCCTCCCGACCAATTTGGAAGTATAATTTTTTATTTGCTGTCAAAAACACGGTTTTTAGTTAAAAACAGTGTTTAAATTTAAATACACTTTTTAGGCCTAAATAGGCTGTTTTAGTATATAAAATTCAATATTCAACCTAAAAACACTTAAATTATTGAATTAAAAAACTTTGTTAAAAATTCAGACCCCCTGACGTCCCTCCTAATTTTGAAATCTCTCAACCGGGGTCCACCTTCCCCCCCAAAAAAGTTTTGGCCTTCCACCCGGGGGTGGACCCCCCTAGCGGACCTGACCAAAAACACCTATGGTGGCGGAAGGTCATAAAAACTTGCTCTAAATATGTTCTGCCTCATTTTCACAAACTTGCCTGTTTTTAATTCCGCTTCATAACGGTTTGACAAACTGAAAGGGGGGCGTGGAAACAAATTAACTTTATTCAAGTTTCGTCCAAAGCAGGGGCGTGACCAGGATTTCATTTCAGGGGGGCGGTCAGGGAGGGTTAAATACTAACCCTGAAGGGGGCCTGGGGGGCGAGAGCCTCCCAGCGGGGTCAAGGGGCAGAGCCCCTTGTCAAAGGGCGGGGCGGTCCGGGGGCAGAATGCCCCCCGGGGAGGAAAATTTTTAATATAAGGCGCTAAAATACACTAAAATTTTAATTCCTGATGATACTTATTACAAAATTTAAGGTTTTTTTATTCCTATAGACCCCCCTCGGCCGACGCTTCGCGTCGGCTGGCGCCGCTTATTTGACACTTTTCCCCCTAGACCGCCCCCCCCCCCCGAATGAAATCCTGGCTACGCTACTGATGAAAACGGTTTTTTATCTAAAGTTAGTGTTTTTTGCCTGTTTTTCATTTAGTCGAAAAACAATATGAGTAAAATGCACATGGTTGCGGGGGGTTTATACCCCCCAACATTTCGGATTTTGCTGACACTCCCCCCCCCAAATTTGCCTCCCGGAGAAAAATTTTTAAGCGTTATAAAAGGACTAAAAAAATTTTCCACGGTTCGCACCCCCCCCCCCCCCCCCCCCGCCTCCCCCCCCCCCCCCCCCCCCCCCCCCCCCCCCCCCACCCCCCCCATTTTCGCCTTCCTTTTTCCTTTTTTGTCCCTTTTTTCCTTCCCTTCCTTTTTCTCTTTTTTTCTCCTTTTTTTCTTTTTTTCTTCCCTCCTCCCCCCCTCCCCCAAAACCCTCCCCCCCCCCCCCCCCCCCCCGCCGGGGGGGGGGGGCCGCCGGCGGAGAGTATATTACCTTGTTTATGTCATATACTTCATTATTTTCCTATTATTCAATAAAAATGAGTCTATAAAACAAAGAAAAATTTTTTTATAAACAATTTGATACTTTAAAAATTCCGATTTCCAAAACATTACAGCTGAAAAATGAGTACATTGAATTACAGCTGCGCACAGAAAGTTTTTAAAATTACTTCTAACCTTTATATTTTTAATACCGCTATAACAAATCTAAAGGGGGTCCAATGTGGTCATATCAAGATTAAAAACAATGTAACACAAATTTGTAAGTGGAGACTATATATTAATGGGACGCTGAGCGAAGCGCGAGAAAAATTTTTAAAAATAGTCGTTCTAGACCCCCCCCCCCTAATTTTTATCCTTGGCGACCCAAAAAGAAGGGGGATCTAACCCCAAATTTTTCTTTTTGCCGACCTAAAAGGGGTCTCTAGACCCCCCTGGCTATGCCCACATGTATGTATATAATCTTTAATTAAATATAAGATTATGGATTAAAAAGTTTGTGATACTTGACTTTATAATCAAGACAATAATATTACTATTCTTTTGTTACGTAATTATTAAAAAAAACTATGATTTCTAATCTAATTTTTTTTAAGAATATATAAACACACTTTTATTAAAAGAATTAAAAACAAAATTTATAAGTTGCGATAAGGTCTTATTTTATTTTTACACAGTTTGAAAGCATTTATAAGCTTGTTTCACGTTTTTTACGCGTTTTAAGCCCATTTTAAGGCACCGCGGAAATATTGGGTACACTTCCCCCCCTCAAAATTTAGGTCTTGCCGGACACCCCCCCCCCCCAAAATTTGACCCCCCCCCCCCCTTATACCCCCTCCAAAAGCCGAGAGGCTGCCCACCTATGGCAATGCCTCCACTTTATTGAAGGATTTGACTCCCCCCCTTTTTATTGCCCCACCCCCGCCAAAAAAATGAAAAAGTACCCTAAAATTATGACGCCAATTTTTACTTATGATGATGCCATCATCGCGAATTTTTTGCAGTTTTTAGCCTATTTCAATGTATTTTAAGCCATTTTAGACCTATTTTTACCTTATTTTCGCTTTTTTGTTTCTTTTTTCCCTTTTCCCTTCTTTTTTCTCTTTTTTGATCGTTTTGTTTTCTTTTCTTCCCCCTGTTTCCCCCCCCCCCCGTTTTATTGCCCCCCCGTTTCAAAAAGTTGACCCCCCAGGCCGTGCCATACATGGGCAAGTTGGTCCGGAGTGGGGGGCATAGGTGTTTTTGGTCGGGTCCGCTAGGGGGGGGGTCCACCCCCAGGTGGAAGGCCAAAATTTTTTAGGGGGGGGGTCCGGACCCCCGTGGCTTTTTAGGGGGGGTCGACCCCGGGTGCGAGATTTCAAATTTAGGGGTCAGGGGGTCTTCAATTTTTTAGCAAAATTTTTTTAACTCAATAATTTAAGTGTTTTTAGGTCTAATATTGAATTTTATGTATTAAAACAGCCTATTTAGGCCTAAAAGTGTATTTAAGCACTGATTTTAACTAAAAAAAACCGTATTTTTGACAGTAAATAAAAATTTATACTTCCGAACTGGTCGGGAGGGGGAGGGTGGTCAGCCTCGCTAGGGGGGTCAGGCCAGACCGCTCTCGAGCTTTGGAGCGGGCTCCTGAAATTTTTTCTAGGGGGGGTGCAAAATTTTGGCTCCAGGGAGGGGGTGGACGTGAACCCCTCTGTCCCCCCCCCAAAAAAAACACCTATGGTGGGGGGTTAACCCCCCAAATTAGGGGGGTTAAAAAACAAAACTTAAAATCCGAATGAAAAACTCAAAACACCCAGATCGTTTTTTTTCTGGAGGGCATTTTACCCATATCTGAATTTTTCTCGATTTTGAAGGAAAAATAGGTAAAAAAAAACGCTAATTTTAGGTCAAAAAGCCTTTTTTTATTGCATTTTTGAGCTTTTTATTGCTTAAAACAATTATTTTGACCTCAAAACTTAAGTTTGGAGGCAGTTAGAAATCATATTAAAGACATTTTTTTCTTCATTTTACCAAAATCAGGGAGGGGGTTTTACCTTTTCTCCCCCACCCCACTTCTGAGTGGGGGGGTTAAACCCCCTTCTCAGAATTTGGAGGGTCAACCCCCCTTCAACCCCATCCCGTGCCCATGTATGTGCCGTGCCCCCCCCCCCCCCCCCCCCCGTTTTGGAATCCCCCCCCCCCCAATAAAACCCCCGAAGGGCAGTACACAAGTCTGCATTTTAGATTTAGCCATATCGTTTTTTTTTTTCGGGAGTGCATTTTACCATTTTACTCGTGTCGTTTTTCGATTTTAAAGGAAAAATAGGTGTATAAAACGCTAATTTTAGGTCAAAAAGCTCTTTTTATTGCATTTTTTAGCCTTATTCCGTAAAACATTCATTTTGACCTTAAAACTTAAGTTTGGAGGTAGTTAAAAGTCATTTTAAAGACATTTTTTTCTTCATTTTTTTCAAAACTGGTTAACCTTTTCTCCCCTCCCCCACTTCTTCTAAGGGGGGGGTTAAACCCCCAACTTAGAATTGGGGGAGTCAACCCCCTCCATAGGTGGGCAGCCTTTCGGATTTTGGGGGGGGGGATGGTCAAATTTTAGGGGGGGTGTCCGGCAAGACCCAAATTTTGAGGGGAGGGGGTGTACCCAATATTTCCGCGCTGCCTTAAAATGGGCTTAAAACGCGTAAAAAAACGTAAAACAAGCTTATAAATGCTTTAAAACTGTGTAACATTACAATAAGACCTTATTGCAACTTATAAATTATATTTTTTAATTCTTTTAATAATAATGTGTTTATATATTCTTATAATTAGATTAGAAATCATAGTTTTTTAATAATTACGTAATAATAGAATAGTAATTTTATTGTCTTGATTATAAATTCAAGTATAACAAACTTTTTAATCCATTTTTAATTTAAGGCGCTAAAATACACTTGAAATTTTAATTCCAGATGTTACTTAGTACAAAATTTAAGGTTTCTTATACCTACCCTACACATTTAAAAACTTGTGTTTAAAACGTTAATTAAAGGATAATAGTGTTTGCAGTAGTTTCATTAAACTGTATACTTTAACTACTGAACGGTATAACAGGGACGTAGCCAGGGGGGGGGGGGGGGGGCGGCCGCCCCCCCCCCGAAATGGTCGCCAGATAGTAAAATTTGGGGGTTTTCAGAGGCTAAAAATTCAAAATTTTCTAGCGCCTCGCTAATCGCTCGGCGCCAAACTTTAAAATAACATTAGCATCAGGCAACATAAATAACGAGATATATATGTATGTATACTATAGAAAGTGACCGCTGAGCGAAGCGAAGCGGAACAAATTTTTGGGGGTCCATTGGGGTACTAAAATTATTTTAAAGTTTGGCGCCGAGCGATTAGCGAGGCGCTAGAAAATTTTGAATTTTTAGCTTCTGAAAAACCCCGAAATTTTACTATCTGGCGACCATTTCGGGGGGGGGGGGGGGGCGCCCCCCCCCCCGCCCCCCCCCCTGGCTACGTCCCTGTTATCCCGTTCAGTAGTTAAGGTACACAGTTTAATAAAACTACTGTAAACACTATTATCCTTTAATTAACGTTTTAAACACAAGTTTTAAATGTGTAGGGTAGGTATAAGAAACCTTAAATTTTGTACTAAGTAACATCTGGAATTAAATTTTTAAGTGTATTTAAGCGCCTTAAATTAAAAATGGATTAAAAAGTTTGTGATACTTGACTTTATAATCAAGACAATAAAATTACTATTCTATTATTACGTAATTATTAAAAAACTATGATTTCTAATCTAATTATAAGAATATATAAACACATTATTATTAAAAGAATTAAAAAATATAATTTATAAGTTGCAATAAGGTCTTATTGTAATGTTACACAGTTTTAAAGCATTTATAAGCTTGTTTCACGCTTTTTTACGTACTTTTTAAGCCCATTTTAAGGCAGCGCGGAAATATTGGAACACCCTCCCCTCAAAATTTGGGTCTTGCCGGACACCCCCCCTAAAAATTGATCCTCCCCCTTGTCCCCCCCCAAAATCCGACAGGCTGCCCACCTATCGAGGGGGTTGACACCCCCAATTCTAAGTGGGGGGTTTAACCCCCCCCTTAGAAGAAGTGGGGGAGGGGAGAAAAGGTTAACCAGTTTTGAAAAAAATGAAGAAAAAAATGTCTTTAAAATGACTTTTAACTACCTCCAAACTTAAGTTTTAAGGTCAAAAATGAACATTTTACGGAAATAAGGCTAAAAAATGCAATAAAAAGAGCTTTTTGACCTAAAATTAGCGTTTTATACACCTATTCTTCCTTTTTAAAATCGAAAAACGACACGAGTAAAATGGAAACGCACTCCGGAAAAAAAAAACGATAGGGCTAAATCGAAAATGCAGACTTGTGTACTGGCCCTGGGTTTTATTCGGGGGGGGGTAATTCCAAAACGGGGGGGGGGGGGGGGGGGCATGTGACATACATGGGCACGGGATGGGGTTGGAGGGGGGTTAACCCTCCAAATTCTGAGAAGGGGGTTTAACCCCCCCCCCACTCAGAAGTGGGGGGGGGAGAAAAAGTTAACCCCCCCAATTTTGGAAAAATGAAGAAAAAAAAGTCTTCAAAATGACTTCTAACTGCCTCCAAACTTTAGTTTTGAGGTAAAAATAAATGTTTTAAGCAATAAAAAGCTCAAAAATGCAATAAAAAAAGGCTTTTTGACCTAAAATTAGCGTTTTTTTACCTATTTTTCCTTCAAAATCGAAAAACGATATGGGTAAAATGCACTCCAGAAAAAAAACGATATGGGTATTTTGCGTTTCTCGGATTTTAAGTTTTTAACCCCCCTAATTTGGGGGGTTAACCCCCCCCCACCATAGGTCCTTTTTGGGGGGGGGGGCCCGGGGGGGGCACCCCCCCCCCCTAGAGCCAAAATTTTGGACCCCCCTAGAAAAAATTCAGGGAGGCCCGCCCCCTCCCCCCCAAAGCTCGAGAGCGGTCTGGCCTGACCCCCCCTAGCGAGGCTGACCCCCCCCCCCCTCCCGACCAACTTGGAAGTATATTTTTTTATTTACTGTCAAAAACACGGGTTTTTAGTTAAAAAAGTGTTTAAATACACTTTTTAGGCCTAAATAGGCTGTTTTAATACATAGAATTCAATATTAGACCTAAAAACACTTAAATTATTGAGTTAAAAAAATTTTGCTAAAAAATTAGACCCCCCTGACCCCCCCTAAATTTGAAATCTCGCACCCGGGGTCGACCCCCCCTAAAAAGCCACGGGGGTCCGGCCCCCCCCTGGACCCCCCCCCCCTAAAAAATTTTGGCCTTCCACCTGGGGGTGAACCCCCCTAGCGGACCCGACTAAAAACACCTATGCCCCCCACTCCGGACCAACTTGCCCATGTATGGCACGGCATGGGGGGTCAACTTTTTTGAAACGGGGGGCAATAAAACGGGGGAGGGGGAAACAGGGGAGAAACGAAAAAAAAAGATAAAAAAAGAGAAAAAAGAAGGGAAAAGGGAAAAAAGAAACAAAAAAGCGAAAATAAGGTAAAAATAGGTCTAAAATGGCTTAAAATACATTGAAATAGGCTTAAAACCTGTAAAAATTCGTGATGATGGCATCATCATAAGTAAAAATTGGCGTCATAATTTTAGGGAACTTTTTCATTTTTTGACGGGGGGGGGCCAATAAAACGGGGGGGGGAAGCAAATCGTTCAATAAGTGGAGGCATTGCCATAGGCGGGCAGCCTCTCGGTTTTTGGAGGGGGTATAAGGGGGGGGTCAAATTTTAGGGGGGGGGGGGGTGTCCGGCAAGACCTAAATTTTGAGGGGGGAAGTGTAATCCAAATATTTCCGCGGTGCCTTAAAAATGGGACTAAAACGCGTAAAAAACGTAAAACAAGCTTATAAATGCTTTCAAACTGTGTAAAATTAAAATAAGACCTTATCGCAAGTTATAAATTTTGTTTTTAATTCTTTTAATAAAAGTGTGTTTAAAACATATTCTTAAAAAAAATTAGATTATAAATCATAGTTTTTTTCTAATAATTACGTAACAAAAGAATAGTAATATTATTGTCTTGATTATAAAGTCAAGTATCACAAACTTTTTAATCCATAATCTTATATTTAATTAAAGATTATATACATACATGTGGGCATACTCAGGGGGGTCTAGAAGACCCCTTTTTTAGGTCGGGCAAAAAGAAAAGATTTGGGTTAGACACCCCTTCTTTTTGGGTCGCCAAGGATAAAAATTAGGGGGGGGGGGTCTAGAACGACTATTTTTAAAAATTTTTCTCCCGTTTGCTCTAGTGTCCCATTAATATATAGTCTCCACTAACAAAGTAGTGTTACATTGTTTATAATCATAATATGACCACATAGGACCCCATTTAGATTTGATATAGCGGTATTAAAAATATAAAGGTTAGCAGTAATTTTAAAATCTTTGGCGCCAGCTGTAATTCAATGTACTCATTTTTCAGCTGTAATGTTTTGGAAATCGGAATTTTTAAAGTATCAAATTGTTTATAAAAATTTTTTTTTTTGTTTTATAGACTTATTTTTATTGAATAATAGGAAAATAATGAAGTATATGACATAAACAAGGTAATATACTCTCCGTGCGAACCGCGGAAAATTTTTTTAGTCCTTTTATAACGCTTAAAAATTTTTCTCCGGGAGGCAAATTTGGGGGGGGGGAGTGTCAGCAAAATCCGAAATGTTGGGGGGTATAACCCCCCCAACCATGTGCATTTTACTCATATTGTTTTTCGACTAAAGGAAAAACAGGCAAAAAACACTAACTTTAGATAAAAAAAACGTTTTCATCAGTAGCGTAGCCAGGATTTCATTTGGGGGGGGGGCGGTCTGGGGGAAAAGTGTCAAATAAGCGGCGCCAGCCGACGCGAAGCGTCGGCCGAGGGGGGTCTATAGGGATAAAAAAACCTTAAATTTTGTAATAAGTATCATCAGGAATTAAAATTTTAGTGTATTTTAGCGCCTTTCCTCCCCGGGGGGGCATTCTGCCCCCGGACCGCCCCGCCCTCTGACAAGGGGCTCTGCCCCTTGACCCCGCTGGGAGGCTCTCGCCCCCAGGCCCCCCTTCAGGGTTAGTATTTAACCCTCCCTGACCGCCCCCCCCCCGAAATGAAATCCTGGTCACGCCCCTGCTTTGGACGAAACTTGAATAAAGTTAATTTGTTTCCACGCCCTCCTTTCAGTTTATCAAACCGTTATGAAGCGGAATTAAAAACAGGCAAGTTTGCGAAACTGAGGCAGAACAGATTTAGAGCAAGTTTTTAATGGACCTTCGGCCACGATAGGGCGTTTTTGGTCAGGTCCGCTAGGGGGGTCCACCCCCGGGTGGAAGGCCAAAATTTTTTTTTGGGGGGGGGGTGGACCCTGGTTGCGAGATTTCAAAATTAGGAGGGGCGTCAGGGGGTCTGATTTTTTTAACAAAGTTTTTTAATTCAATAATTTAAGTGTTTTTAGGTTGAATATTGAATTTTATATACTAAAACAGCCTATTTAGGCCTAAAAAGTGTATTTAAATTTAAACACTGTTTTTAACTAAAAACCGTGTGTTTGACAGCAAAAAAAAAATTATACTTCCAAATTGGTCGGGAGGGGGGGGGGGGGGGCCCTGGATTTTTTCTAGGAGGGGGGTCTGAAATTGTTTTGTAATCTTGGTACCACCACGCTGTACCGATCTCGATTCTTAATGTTTTAAATTGGTCTCCATTTCTAAATTTGTGTTACTTTGTTTTGAAATCTTGATACGACTATGCTGGACCCCCCCCCCTAGATATTTATATAAGGTGAATTTTAAAATTTAAAAAGGTGAGGAGAAGTAATTTAAATTTTTTTTTGCACTTTGCAATGCTCAGCTGTAATTCAATGTACTCATTTTTCAATTGTTAATGTTTTGGAAATCGAAAATTTTAAGTTATCAAATTGTTTGTAAAATTTTTTTCTCTTTTGTTTATACTTATTTTTATTGAATAATAGGAAAATAATGATATATGTGACAGAAACAAGGTAATAAACACTTCGAGCGAAGCGCGGGAAAAATCTTTGGCCCTTTATAATTTTTAAGGATTTGGACCCTTCCCCCTTCTGAAAATTTTGTTCAGGGTTAGAACATCTCCCAAATCCTGGCTACGCATAAGGTTGATTATTTTGCGTTTCTCGGATTTTATTTTAACCCCCCTCGAGGAATTTGGGGTTTAACCTTTTCAGTCCAGCCAACTTGCCCATGTATGTGGTATGCCATACCCGACCCCCGCAATTTTTTTTTGAGGGGGGAGCGGGAGGGTGTCCCAAAATTTTTTGAGGTATGCTTCAAATATCCCATTTTTAGCGTTTGTAGTACTGGGACCCCCAAATCTTAGGGAGGGGGAGGTGTGCGGTGTGCCGAAGGATGCAAACCTACCCCAAAAATGACAGGAGAGGAGAGGATGGAGATTAGGTTTTGTTTAGCTTTCGGAAAGGCTTAGGTTTAGCTTAGATTTTGTTTAGGCTTAGGTTTTGCTTAGGCTTAGATTTTGCTTAGGCTTAAAGGTTTTGCTTAGGCTTGGCTTAGCTTTTGCTTATGGCTTCGCTTAGTCGCTTATTTTCCTTACCGTTTTTGAGTTAGGTTTTGGCCCTTCACGTCTCGGGTACGCCCAAATTTTAGGGGATGTTGGCTATAATGGGGATTTTTTAGGGGGGTACAACCTCTTCTGGCCACCTAGGCTTACATCTAAACTAAGAAAAAACACTCGCTTTGGTATCTCTTACAAATAACAACAATAAGTAATTGCAAAATTACAAATAAATTGCGCAAACATAGGCGGAAAATGGCGAATATTATTAGTAATTGTTTTTAGGCAAGAGGCATCAAAGTGGTGGGGGGGGGGGAGTTAGGAAATGAAGAAACAGCCAATTTAATAAAGCGAAGCGGAAAACCATCACCAGACCGTGCACCTGCACAGGTCTGGTCGTCTGGATTATTTATTGGCTTAAATTTTTTGAATGATCTTTGGTAGAAATCTGGCTAACATGAAAAAAAGAACAGTTTGTAACAAAATGGTGGATAGGAATAGAAAGTTAAAAGTTTATATCTCACGCACGAAATATCTTGATCTAAATTATACGAAAGCGTTATCAGTATTTTTTGATGGGTAACTTTTCTAGGAAATGACCTTTCGGTTCATTTATATATATATATATATATATATATAAAGTTATTTAATTGGTCATAATTTGATAAGGATTTTCATTATTATTTTTGTGATTATTAAGTTCTTTAACAAATAAAATTTCTTCAACTATTGAAGCATAAGTTTTAATGCAATATAAAATAAAATGTTAAAAATATTTTTATCTTTAATGTTTATAATAAGTTTGTTAAAACAGTACAAAACGTGAAAAACAAAGCGACAAGCGAAACATAACAATAAAATAATGTACAAAATATAAATCATCGGTTAGTACTTCGTCCAAAGTGTCCAAAACACAAAAGGCAAAAATCAATATTCAAAGAGCGTTTTTTTGATTTTTAAAAGCTTATTTATGTAGGAACTTTGTATTTTGGTGAAAACGTTTTTGCCGGTAATATATAAAAAACAACCTGCCAACAACCACACGAAAATCGAATTTTTAACTTAGACACGTAGGAAGAAAGTGAAAACTAGAATTATTCATACAACAACTCAGACGAAAAACTTAACAACGCTTAAAACAAGCATTAAAATAATTTAAAAAAATTGAACAAACAAAAATCGAATAACAAAGCATCATGCGTAAAAAAATATTATTTTGTGCTCAGGGGCGTAGCCAGGATTTTGGAAAAGGGGGAGGGTTGAACTCCATACAAATTTTTCGAAAGGGTGGTCTGGGGGGTTGTACTCCAAATTTACAAAATACCATAAAAAAAGACATAAAAAAGGGTAAATTTTTGCGCTGCGCTAAGTGATTCATTTTGTTGTTATTTGCATTGTTTTTTTTTAAAGTTAAACTTGAAAAATTTTCAGTTTTAAAACGTATAACATTAAAAATCGTGCGGTAGCACTAAAAATTTTTAGAAAATTGTCTTTAAATTCATTTGAAACATCACTTAAAAGTTGTAAAAAGGTATATAAATGTTGAGCGCTAAGCGGAAAGAAGGGCGAGAAAATTTTTTAAAATTGTTTTCTTTGGACCCCCAAACTTTTAACTCCGCCAGCCCAAAAGAGGGGAGGTTACAACCCTCATAACCCCCCCCGCCTGGCTACGCCCTTGATTGCTACCTCTAAAAGAAATCTTGAATTTGACTAGAATTTAAAAAAAAACTAAAAATAAAAAAGCGAAAAAGTTAACAAAAAAACATATCCTCCTAAGAATGGGTTTTATCTTTTTAACACTAAGAAACAAAAGTAAGCAGGTATCTAAAACCGCATAAGAGTATTTAGATGTTTTATTTAAAGAGATTAGATCCGAAAAAAACGCAGCCACAAAATGCTGCTCGCATGAAACGTAGAAATCCAAAAAATTACTTTACAACCATTGCACTTTCTTGTGTCTAAGTTTTTAATGCAGTTGGTGATTAATTCCAACTGGTTTGCCTGGGTATATTTTGTTTTAGATTTAAATATTAAAAGTTAATTATAAAGTTGTTAGTTTTTTCATTACCGTATGATATTAAAATTAGGCTAAAAAATAAGTAAAATTAAATTGGATTTAAGATTTTTGGCATGTTTTTTGAGTAATATCACATCGTATTGAAGCAATCCGAACTGAAGATACAAATTAAGCACTGCAAGTACCGTAAACCACGATAAAAGGGCGTGGAAATAAAATAAAGCAACAGAGTTTAAAAATTTTTACAATTTGTAAGCATCCTTACAATTTTGTTTTCGCCTTATTGATTACCAATGAAAATAAACATGACGAAAACACATACCTTATGGTATTAATTTTTAAAATGATATTACTCGCTCTTGTAGGACGCCTATGCCAAAAGTTAAAATTTTAAGAGATATCCAATGGCATATATTAAGAACGTCTAAACATTTTCGAGACCGTCATCAAAAGATCGGGCATAACCAATAACACAAATCTTTACGAGTCTTAAAAATTTGGCTTAAACGCTTTGGAGTACTGTCCAAAATAACAGAGTTTTATACCATTTAAGAACGATTAAAAAAAAATCGTAAACTGAATCTCTTTAAACCGATTGAAAAAACTTGCGGATAAATTTGGGAAGGGCTTGGGGCTAACCACCTCCCCCCCCCTCCGATGTTAAAAAATTATTTTGAGGAAGTTGTCAAAAATTCAGAACTTTAGATAGAACTACTTGCGTATTGATCCTAAGTAATGCTCAAAAGTTATAACAGTTTAAAATCCTAATTTTACCAGTCGATTGCTAAAACCAGGACATGGCCGTTCGTTAAACGGTATAGTTCTTCTGTTCTAAAGATGGATAAATCTTTGTTAAAATCAAACGGGTATGTTAAAATTTTGTATAATAATTTGTTAATTTATTGAAATGGTAAAAATTGGTAAAATATGTTCAATTATTAGGATTTTGAGGTCATTTAACATGTAAAACCTTAAAAAATATAAGAATGCAATACTTGAACAAATTTTTGGTCACCAAAGAACGCAGAAAGATACTCTGTTTAACGTTTTAATACTAAAAATAAGCTAACCCAGAAGTTTGCGGATTTTTATTTTAATTTTTGTTTTGAGAAGGAATAGGGTAGGTAAGCCCCCATGTCATCTCTATTCAATTGCGAGCGTGCAAAAGAATTGTATTGTATAAAATGGTGTTCAAGTAACGATGCTAGCAACATTTCAAAAAAGTGTTCGGTACAACCAGCGTTCACTCATTCTTTGGCCTTTGTTGAAATATTTATTTACGTCACCTGAGACCTAGTTTGTTATTTAACGTCATACATAGACAGCAAAATGATTTCTGCAAGTCCAATTTTACATTCCTCCACAGTTATATATACATTATAATATATTATTTCCTGTTTCCAGAATACACAAGGCCTTGGAGAGTACTTCAAACTGCACGGGATTCTGCATTTATCCACTGGTTTTGAAAATACAAAACTGTCATAGGTTTTCAACAAACAAAAGCAACAACCTAGCCATGCAAAGCCCGACTCAAATTTATATTATTACAAAACGAGTAACCAGGTGCTACCCATAGATCAGGCGAGTAACAGCAGGTTCTTGGTGGTTTAGTTAAATGAGTTTTAAATGAAAACCATGATTGCATTTTATTTTACTAACACTGTATATCGTTCTAATATGAAAATTATAGAAAAACACTACTTTTTTTCGAAAAAAGATTTTTTCTAAAAACAAAGTTATAATCGCACTGAATTCAAAAAAAAAAAACAACTGAATTGTGGTTAAAAGTTGGGATAACTCTAGTTTCCTCTGCGACCAATCCTGTTCTCAATCGTTAATAAGAACAAGAGTAAAGAAATGAAGCTTCAGCACTAGTTAAACGCCGGAAAGTATAAACATCTTCCTGCAAAAACAAGTGATCCCTGGAAGTTGTATGAAGGGTTTCTATATAAATCTGAATTTAAACTTCAATTCTACTAAAGTTTGTTCAGAAATGATTGGTCGGAAAAAGGTTTTCATGTGAGTATATTGCTAATGGCAGGCTGATTCAGATGATATCATTGTGTAGCCAACATTAAACTCTACACATTAATAAACCATTGCATAAATCAATTGTAGCTTCAGCGAGAAAAATAATCTCAAAAGAGCATATGCTGAACGAAAAGCAGGACGCACAT
>JASAMX010013203.1:0-16497 GCA_030248175.1 Microlaimidae sp. YZB2_3
GTCCACCCCCGGGTGGAAGGCCAAAATTTTTTAGGGGGGTCCAGGGGAGTGCGAACTCTCCCTGGCTTTTTAGGGGGGGTCGACCCCTGGTACGAGATTTCAAATTTGGGGGGGGGGGTCAGGGGATCGGATTTTTTAACAAAGCTTTTTTAAATCAATAATTTAAGTGTTTTTAGGTTTAATTTTGAATTTTATATACTAAAACAGCCTATTTATGCCTAAAAAGTGTATTTAAACACTGTTTTTAACTAAAAAACCCTGTTTTTGACAGTAAATAAAAAATTACACTTCTATATTGGTTGAGAGAGGGGGGGGAGGGGGTTCAGCCTCGCTGGGGGTGGTCAAGCCGCACCGCTCTCGAGCTTTAGGGGGAGAGGGGGGCTGGATTTTTTCTAGGCGGGGGGTCCGAAATTTTGGCTCTAGGGGGGTGGACCCCTCTGTTCCACTCCCCAAAAACATCTCTTCCGTAGCTCCTACCTGTCGGTGGAATGGCGGACCACATCAGTACAACCGACAGCTTCCCGTAACTCAATTACCAGGAAACAATAAACTCCAGAGTAAACAATAACCAACAGTTTACCAACAGTTTTTATAGAAAATTACGTGATCCTAATGTACTGCAACAGTTGTTTCAAGATAACCAATTTTACAATGTATATTAATGTTAGTTTTTTATCTATTTTTTTTTCAAACTGTTTTCTAATTATTTGTTTACCCATCATAGCAATCTTAGTATTGTTAGTTTAGGGTTGCCGTTTGTGTTGTGTTTTGATGGAGTCCGGAATCCTTTCAGAAACATAATGCTGGCGGCTTCTTTTGTATTTTCATGGTTGGTTGGTGTGATGGGTGGGCATGTTACTTGTTTTTTATGTTATTATAATTATATTTATATTTATATGTGATTAAATAGGTAGATACAAGTCTAAGTGCAGTATTTTTACTAGCTTTTGTGTCTTTCCTGTCATTGTATTTAGATGGCAAAATAAAAATTGATTGATTGATTGATTGACAGTTTATTGTTTACTCTGGAGCTCCCGTTACAAGCCAAACCTAGGAAACCTAATCCTCCACATAACTAAACTGTCCACTTTCTTGTAAAATAATAAGTCTCTAAATAAAGCTTCGTAGGTCCTACCTGCCTGTTGGCGAATAAGAGCACGTCCATAGGTGGGCAGGGGAGGATTGAGAGAATTATACCCCCCAAAATCCCGATTATAGTTGACACGTCCGCCTAAAATTTGGAGGTACACCGGACACTCCCCCTAAAATTTGGGGGTTCCCAGTAATAAAAACGTTAAAAATGGGGTATTTGAGGTATACCAAAAAAAATATTGGGACACCTCCCCAAATTTCGGGGGTCGGGTATACCCTCCCCCCAAAATCCGGAAGGCTGCCCACCTATGACCACGTCTCTTGATCCGAGAATGTTCCATTGGCTGACCTCATTCTTTGTCAAACTATATCTATGGAGAATCACGACAGGTAAGTCAATGTACACAAAGGTCTCGAGACGATTTGAAAATAATTTGTATACGACTGAAAAAATTAGGAAGAAAAATATGCACAACCAGTTTAAAAGTTGTTTTATGTTTATGTTGTATTTATGATCGTGTTTTTTTTCGTTAACGAACGTCATATACAAATTATTTTAAATCTCCCGAGACCTTTGTGTACATTGAATTAAGCGTCGTGATTCTCCATCGCTACAAAATATATGTCAAATACGCAGCTATGTAGCTTCTACCTGTCGGTGAGCGGGTGGGACCACGTCCGTTGATCCGAGAGCACCTCTGGAGCTCACTACGTTAAAACTTCCGGAACAATCGCAGTCCACCTCTACAGAGTCGAAAGTGTTCCGATTCTCAAGAACCAGGATCTGACCAGCGAATCCTTTCATCACGTAGCGTATTTGGGCCTTGGCTTCTCCGACCGCAGATACGTCGAACAGCCCGCTCTAAACAAATTGTAAGTTTTAAAAGCTCTCACATCTCGCTTACTTTCAGAGCCATCCTTTTCAAAACCAATATCAAAACCATGCTTTCAGAACTATTATCAAAATCAAAAACTAAAATTTCTTGGCTATTTTTCTCGGCAAAAATAGGGTATCTTATTTAAGGGAACAAAAATAGCTTAAAAAGCAAAAAAAACACAAGCACTTATCGAGCTTCTTCTTCTGTTTGCTGCTGTTAGCTCGTATAGTGCATTGTTGATATGATGATGATATAACTTCGATGGCAGAAGAGCGCAGTTTATTCCAATTGTCTTTTCTTCGGCATGCCACCAGGAGGAAGAGGAATGGGTGGTCTGCCTCCATTTTTAAAATTTTGGATTTAAATCGGGAACTGGATCTCGAGTCAGTGATTTTCATTAGGTGCCGCTTAGTTGCAGAAAAACTTTGTCGTAGAACTGCACTATGCTGTGGGACTTTCGTCACGCTCTCTCCTAGCCGTTTAACGACGACATCATTTGTAGGTGATGGTTTGCTGCAGGGATTCAACGTGGATATTTGAGTTTTACAGAATCGCCATGTTATTTCCCGAACGAAGAGACTTCAGATGTTTTCGGTGTTCTTTGGAAAGAATAGGAATTGTTTTTTGACAGCGACAGTTGTCCGCTGCTCGCCCCTGGTCTTCTGTGGAAACGGAAGAAGCAGACCTGTGCACTACCCTCCCCGGGGTTATAATGGGGGGGGGCAATTCCAAAACGGGAGGGGTTCACGAGGGGGGGCAACTTTTTTGAAACGAGGGGGGGGGGGGCAATAAAACGGGGGGCACGGGGGGCAACTTTTTTGAACTTCTAACTGCCTCCAAACTTAAGTTTTGAGGTCAAAATGAATGTTTTAAGCAATAAAATGCCCAAAAATGCAATAAAAAGGATTTTTTGACCAAAAAATTAGCGTTTTTTTACCTATTTTTTCTTCACAATCGACAAACGATATGGGTAAAATAAACTCCAGAAAAAAAGAACGATATGTGTAAAATGCGTTTCTCGGATTTTAACCTCCCCTCTAATTTGGGTTTACACCCCCCTCACTTCGGACCAACTTGCCCTTATATGGTGTAGGAGGGGATACGAAGAATAAACTATTGTCTGCATTAATAACATAAAAAACCTCAAATCATCAAATCAAATCCTCCAATAAACCGAGGCGGGGGGCATTTCCAGACCGTGCACAGGTCTGTTCTCGCTAATATTATAAAGTTAAAAAAATAAAAAAAAACATCAGCTTACCGCTGCGTCAAACCTCTCTCCCACTTTTAACACCATCCCTATTAAGGCGTCTGCCAGAATTGTCGGCTCCGTCCTTATCTGCTCCAGATGAACTTTTCCGGCGCTGTGGACCGTCAGGACGCCAGTAGGAATTTCTTCTGGACGGAGGTCCATCCCCCAGTGGTTCAGAGGTGCGGATACGGCGATGTACACACCCGGGTTGAGAATTTCCGTCAGGGTGATGTTTGCGGACACGCGCCGCCCGGTTGACGCTACCACCGATCCTATAGAGCCTAAAAAAAGTGTAACAAACAACTCCCGTTGTAATCATGTTTCAAAAAAATTGACATCTTATAATTTTGGGGAGTTTTAATGTAAAGTAAAGCTGTCGAGCTGTGGTCCAATGAAAAACGTCAGTAAAGAAGGTACTGAGGAGGCTGCGCTGTAAGTTACAGGTTCCAGTCTTGTATCGCTTAATTTTCAGCCAAAACTCTGTAAAATAGCTAATTGTTTCGCATTTTTTCTTTCAAAAGCTTAATTTCGTCGTTACTATGGCAAAATGAGCCACTGGAAGCCCAAAACTTAAAAAAATACTTAGAATAACGATTCTATAATTTTAAAATCTTAAATACTTACATTTAACAACAAAACTCTAATAAAGTCTAAAACATTTATGTCGCCTACACAGTCTATAGACGAAAGAGTCTAAAAACATTATGTTACCTAAGTCCTTGGAGGGCAGCCTCCTAGATTTTTTGAGGTATTCTCCTCTCTAAAATTTTCGGAAAAGGCAACCCCCAAATATTTTTAGTGTTTTTAGTACTGGGTTGGGCACCTAACTTTTGGAAGAGGGCTGGTTACCCCCTAATTTTAAGAGAAAAGGGCGGGGGTGGTTTCGGAAGTTTCCGGATTTAATTTCAGCACCTGCGGCCTAAACACTGTAAAGTCCGAAAATTTTATTAGGAGCTTCATCACTTTAATTATAAGGTTGAAAAACTAGGATAAATGGGGTCTATTGAATTGCTTACTTAAATCTTTGTACTTGGAAGAAGGGCGAAAGCTCCACAAAACACGCGGCACACTGAACATTTTTTAAAACAAACACCTAAAATTTGGCACCAATGTGAACCGAATGCAGTAGCTCCCTTACCTTCGAGCCAAACTCTATAACCGCTGCACTAACCTTTCTGCACTCCCTCGCGGGCTAAAACGATATACAAATCCAGCGCCCCGTGCCTGCGGGGCCGCTTGGATCGGAAATTTTCCTGGTAGAGGGTGATGTCCACTTCCGTAGTGGCATCCACCGTCAGTCTGGCCGCGGTGAAGCCAGCGGGTGATGGGGCGGAGCCTGGGTAAAAGCGCAAATTTTCCACCCGGGACTCCAGCCAGTGATCGCGGACTTTGCACACATCCACGCGGGAAAAGTATCTAAACATTTAATTTAATTCGATTTTAATTAGGGATGTGCTCGGACGTTATATTTTGACATCTGCGGATACGAATTTTCAAAAACAAAAATTCGCGGACGCGGATGTTAGCGCCATTTTTACTTACTGCATTTATACCATATCGTTTTAATTTCCGGAGAGCCCTTTCCTTTATCCGTATTGCTTTTCTACTTAGAAGGAAAATGATTAAAAACGCTAATATTAGGCAAAAAATTGTTTTACTGTATTTTTGAGTTTTTATTTGTAAAACTCATTTAAATATCAAAATGATGGTTTCGAGAAAGTCAAAAACATGTAAAAAAGCATGTATTAGGTAACTCGGAAGTAAAAAATTAGCGATATAAAAATTCGCAGATGTGAGTTTTAAAATCCGCGGATGGAATCTAAACCTTTTTTAAGAGCAAATACTAAAGCAGAACTGCAAATTTTTCAGCTAGAAATAGACAACTTAGACCTGAGAACTTAAAATTGATTTTTTGTGTTTATGCTTAAAAAAACAACTATGTTGTCTTTTTTGAACTTTTTCGGGAATTTTTTAAAGTTATTTTTTATCTTATATTTGCTATTTTTACTTATTGTTTGGGTAATATTTGGGCCTAAGTCCCAAATTTTATATTGCCTCTCCGTTTTCAAACTTTGCCCTGCTTCATTGTTTTTCTCGTTTTGCTCCAGTTTCGCACAGGTCAGCAATTCAATTGGGGAAACCGAAAATTGTAAGCTTGGAACCAACACCATGGGCGTCCGAAAATAAAACGGGCAGAAAGTATAATACAATCTTTTTAGGGTCGCCCGGTTATTTTTTACCTCTAGTAACAGAAGAGGATGTCCACACACGGTTAACAGAAAAGCGCTTAATAAAAGCTAGAGTAAAAAACACGTTTAAAACGCTTTTAATTACCTAAGGAACTCTTCGAAAGGCATCCAGAAAACGCCCTGCATCGGTCCGGTGGGCATGAGTGCCCTGCGCAGATCTGGCGTCCACAGATCCCATAAGTCCGACCAGGCACCTGTCCAGGTGAAATGTCCCCATGGATTGCGACAGCGGATCAAACTGAAAAACGGGAAAAAAATAACACTGTTTTTAATAAATCCCGTTGTTATAATGTTTTAAAATATGATGCCTTATAAAAACGAGTTATAATAACTCCGTCACTGTTTATATAGTTTATAAGTTTATTCACTCAAATAGTTTATCACAAATTTTAAGTAAATAGGTTTAATTAAGAGTTAGAACTATAAATTAATTAAATTATTAGTAGCACATAAAAATACACACAAGATAAAAATTTAAGAAAAGATAAATTATATAAAAAAAACATGCATAAAAAGGCTCGTTCAAGAAAGACGTGATAAATACTATGAGGAAATACAGGGAGAAGACACAAGTGAGTCAAAATTAATTATCTGCTAATTCATGTGTCTGTCAAATTTAGTATATTTCTAGAAGTTTATTCCTTTAATTTTATGTTTGAAACTTGACAAAGAATTTGCCGATATAACATTGGAGGGTAGTTCATTCCAATATTTTATTACCCTATGGGAAAAAGAATGCAGCAATGAATCACGAGTAGCACGAGGCTTATATAATTTTAAATTGTGATCTGTGTTACGTTTAAAAGTTGCCCATTTAAAAAAATTATCAAATTTAAGGTGGTTTAATCTTTTTACTATCTGAAAACACATATTTATGTCAAGTTTAATACGTCTTTGTTCAAGAGACTCAAGATTTAAGAAGTGTAATCTTTCATTATAAGTTTTACCAGGGGGAAGGCCACACTTAGCAAAAAGGCGTCTAGTAAAATATCGCTGGACTTTCTCAAGAGTGTCAATATATTTACACAAATAAGGTGACCAGACCAGACTACAATACTCTAAAGTGGGTCTCACAAAGGCTTTGTAGGCGGTTAAAAGCGCAGAAACATTTTGGGTTTGAAAACAATTTAGTATCATGTTTAAAATTTTAAAGGATTTTTTAGCTATTTGACTACAGTGTTCAGAAAATTTCATATTATTTGAAACTAGAACGCCCAGATCTTGAGCATAAGTTTTTTCTATTAAATCATTTCCATCAATCGATAATTTTTGTTTAGAATTGCTAAAACCCAAATACATTACAAAGCTTTTGTGTGGCGCCACCTGAAGTTGCCATTTATTGGCCCATTCAGTTAGTTTATTCAGAGCTCTCTGCAGATGAAAGTTTGATTCATTCCGATTTCTTAGATAATAGAGCTTAACATCGTCGGCGAATAGTTTACAAGAAACATTTTCCAGGTAGCTGGGAAGGTCGTTAACATACAGCAGAAATAAGAGAGGCCCTAAGACAGAGCCTTGTGGAACGCCTGATGATACTTTAGAATAACCTGAAGATTCCTGTTCAATAACAACACGATGCTTTCGATTTTGGAGGAAGGCACCAATCCAACCTGAAAGATCACCAGAAATACCATATGATGAAATTTTAGATAAAAGCTTAGAGTGAGAAACAGAGTCGAAGGCCTTACTAAAATCAATATAAACAATATCAACAGATTCATGTTTGTCTATGGCCCTATTCCAATCGACTATAGATTCCAGGAGCTGGGTACAAGTTGATCTATTGCTGAGAAATCCATGTTGAGCTGGTGTTATTAAATTATACTGTTGAAGATATTCAATAACTGTTCAAAAATGACCGTTTCCATCACTTTACAAGCCACACATGTGAGTGATATAGGACGATAATTATCAGGATTACTAGCACAACTTTTGCCTGTCTCAAGCCAGGATAAAGGAGGGGACAGAGAAACCTGAGCCAGTTTCTCTGAAATATTTTCTACGTGGGATGCCTGCAGCCAGCATTATCTACTGAGATGATGTCGTCGTTAAACGGCTAGGAGAAAAGCGTGACGGAAGTCCCTGCATTACGATTTGCTGACAAGTCTTCGCAGTTCTGCCGCTCCTAATGAAGTTTGGATCAGAAGGTTAAATCAGAACATTTTCCTAGCAGCCAAAGAAACAGCGAAGAATGGACTTAACCGAAGCAAGAATCTGTGCCACAACAGCAAACAAAAAAAACGAGTTATAATGTAAAGCTGGCGGGTGATGGTGTAACGTAGCAAATAAATCATAAAAGTACAAAGGCTGCAAATTACAAGTTTGGATCGCGACAGCGGTCCAGACGTAAAAATGGAGAAAAAAAAAACAACAAAATAACACTATTTAATAAATCCCGTTGTTATAATGATTTGAAATACGATGCCTTATAAAAACGAGTTATAATAAAAAGCTGGCGGGTGATGGTGTAACGTAGCAAATAAGTCATAAAAGTACGGAGGCTGGAGATTACAGGTTTAAGTTCTGTATTTGTTTTACAGTTAAAAAGCGAAAAAATAGCAATATATTTCGCCTTTTTTCTGTGAAAAAAATTCGATTGGTTTTGCCTCATAATTCTGGACGTCACACCTAAAGACAAAGAATGGATCTACAGAACTTGAGACCATCAATCACTAAGAGAAGCAAATTTCTGTTTTACAACTTCCAAAAATTCACCAGTTAAACGCAAACCAAGCGTGACTGGTGTATTTTTTTAAGAACTAAAAACGAGGAAAATTTGTAATAACCAATCAAATCAAAGCAATTTAGCGTCATTTATATTTACCAAAGTGAATTAAACATTTACCCTTGATTTTGGATTGGTTAATACAAATCAACAAGTGGCGCGCTAAATTGCTCTGTTAGTTGATGGCTCCCTATTTTTTAATCCCTAAGAAAATAAAGCAGCCACGTTAAAGTATCACGTTTTCACAAAAATGAAAAAGCGTCAGAATTTAAATCGGTTGCTAATTTTAATAATAGTAATATAAACAACAAAAAATTAGCAACACTTCTGTATATAAAACGACGACGAAGTAATATATTATTTTTTGGCATAATAGCATAATCGTCCAAAATTGTTATCCTTTCTTAATGGAATAATACGTTATTTTAAATTTTGTTAATTTTTTAAGAAAATACCATAATTAAATTGACACAACTCAATTCATTTAAATCGAAAGAATAACACAATCTATTTAAATGCAAAAAATAGAGTTTTAGCGCTAACATCTTTAAAAATTTAAATGTGTGGATGTTTTTAAAAACACTAACTGCTGCGATTACACCGGAATTATTTTTAAAATATATCATTCTGCCATTTATTTACCGCAGTCCGTGTATTTCCTTGGCATCTAGTACACTGTAGGCGTGTTCACATTGCAGGCCCACAGAACGGTACCTCCTTTCGTCGGCCTCTGAAATGTCGCACTCTTTGCCACATGAGGCTCCTAAAAAGTAGTATTACTGCAGATTGGAGGAACGTGAGCCGTCCCGTAAAATTAAAGTATCAAATTCCTGTATCAAATTTTGTTTATTTAATAACATAATTTCAGTATTAGAGACCTTTATTAGTAACCCTTTCTTTTAATATATCCCACTACAATCTACAAAGCACAGAATATGCTCCAAATAACTCAGTTTAGTCACTTCTTTCAAATAAAATTTTCTACTGAAAACTAGCGAAATGATGATTTAAAAATTTCTAAAATGAGGTTTCCGGAAGTTTACCAACAAGTTTTACCCTGCAACGTGATTGAAACGTTTATCTGTTGACCCGCAAAAACACTTAAAAAGGCTACCTGCCCAAATGTTAAAACATATGCAAGCATAATAATATTTGCTTATTGCAATAAGTCATTATTAAAACAAAACGTAAACCATTTACCTATTAAAAACCCCGCTTCCTTGGAGCTGAGAATTTTGGCCCAAATAAGTTGATTGTCGTGTACAGTATGAAGTGAATTATCAGACTGGCTTTCGTATTCGGTGGCGTTGTCTTAAATTAAGGAAAAATAATAAAAAACATGAGTGTTAAATGGAATATTACAGTCTAAACTCTTCGTGATTAAAGTTTATTTTTATTCATTTAGCATAAATTAAGGTTACTCAGCACTAACTGCGCAACCACTACTATGTTAAAATAATATCAACAAACAGTCTCGTGTCTCAGTCGGGACGGGACTCGATCTAGGGATCTTGCCACTGCGCCACAACCTCCACTCATTATGAGTATATAACATAATTGCACAATTTAGCAGATTTTATAATAATAATACTAAAAACTTATTATTGCACATATCAGTGGCGTGCCCAGGATTTCATTTCGTGTGGGTGGTCTTGGGGGAGTAAATATTAACCCTGAAGAGGGTCTGGGGGACGAGAGCCCCCCAGCGGGGTCAAGGGGCAGAGCCCCTTGTCAGGGGGTTCGGGGGACAGAATGCCCCCCCGGGGGGGGGGAGAAAATTTTTGATTTAAGGCGCTAAAATACACTAAAAATTTTAATTCCAGCTGATGTTTATTACAAAATTTAAGTTTTTTTATCCCTTTACATTTAAAACATGTGTTTAAAAGGTTAATAAAAGGTTTATAGTGCTTATAGTAGTTTGATTTAACATTATGCCGTAACTATTGCACGGCATAATCGATTGAAATCGAAAATATTAGATAGTTTGTCAATTTAAACTACCCACGAAGCGGGGATCGATTTAAAAAAACCGGCTTTCAGGATTCAAAAAAACCGCCGGATTTCAGGTGGGGGGCCACCGCTCCCCCCCTCCCGGGCACGCCACTGGCACATATCCATAACTACAAAATTCTTAGTTCGCCCAAAAAAAACAACTAAAAGCGAAATTAATCCTATTGCTGTTTTTGATATAGGGTTATTGGAGCCGAGAGGACTTAGAGTTGAAAGTTTGCGCGGAAAACGAAATGGGGAACTTGGAACTGAAAGTGTGAAATCTCTAAAAACCTGATTCCAAGTTACCATTTTCGCAACTCCAAGTTTCCAAAATTTTCCGAAGGTTTCAAGTTTCTTGCTGACGGCTTTGAACAACCTCGTACCCTACCCTGTTTTTATGAATTTAATAATGGGTAAGGGTAATTAATAATAATTGATGATTTATAGGCAAATATTCAATGGGTGCGCGTCTATTAGTTTTAAAAAAAACATAAAAAATATGATTTTTTGATTTTAGAAAAGAAGGATTTTGTAATAATTTTTTTGACAGAAAACAAATTGCGTTCACAAAAAAATAAAAGTGGGGTTTATCTGTTTATCTTTCTTTCTTCAAAACAGGGGAAAATTTTTTTCTCAGCTAATTTCGCTGTTTGTTTTTTTGACCAATGGATCATGTCCTTCAATATTTTTGTTTAGAAACATGATTTTTCACGTCAGATAATTGCAAACGAATTTTTGTGATAAACAACTGCACGATGTTTCCTTATTGTGTAATAACCGGATTCTACCTTTAAATGAAAGGGTAAAACACGGTGCTCCGGTAAAAAGAGAAAGTCCCTCGCTACTGCAACCGCTCACCAATGCAGCGTAATCACCAAATACCTAAAACATTGCTTTTTTAGTAGCTAAATTTTTTCAAGCAAAATGACTTAAACTCAACGGCACTGTAGAAACGACAGAGCGGTCGCGACAGCCGCCGCGCAAAATAATTATAAAAAAATATATTAAAAAACTAACGGAAATGCCCATTGTATTTTAAATTAATTTTATTATGCGGCCTGAAGTTAGTAAGAATACCGCTGCAGTGACATTGAATGTTTCTAATTTCGTTTAAATTTAAACGCACCGAACTGAGTCAGTTTATTTTGTAATTTTCATAAAATGGGCTAAATTTTTACATCCAATATTAATTTTTTATGAAAAAAGTAATATAAAAACATAGGTAAAAAACATATATTATGACAAAAAGTATTTTTTCATGTTTTTTATTGTCTTTCTGCACGATAAATGACGTTTTCAGATATGAATTGGTATGTTTTTATTTAAATTTTTTTATTTTAACCATTTCAAATATTTGGAAATGAATTTGAAATGAACTGCTGGCATTAATCCAACAACATTCAATGTTTAAGTTATGTCGCTTCCTGGTGGCATTCAAGTTTAGTAACACCATGATGATAATACATTATACCCGATGCACCTATAAGACTATCTCTGCATTGTTAAAAAACCTATGAATAAAAAACAATGCAGGGAAAACATTTTTGATTTAATTTTTTGAAAATTTCAGGATGAAATCAATTTAAAAAAGCTGAAATTGTTTGTTTTGTTAATCTAGTCCCAGACCTCCGCTTTGCACCCCCCGCCGGGGGGTTTATTGGGGGGGGGCAATTTTAAAACGGAGGAGGGGGCACGGAGGCATCTTTTTTGAAACGGAGGGGGCAATAAAACGGGGGGCAAACAGGGGAGAAAAAAGAGAAAAAAAGAAGGGAAAAGGGAAAAAAGGGACAAAAAAGCGAAAATAAGGTAAAAATAGGTCTAAAATGGCTTAAAATACATTGAAATAGGCTAAAAACTGCAAAAAATTCACGATGAAGGCGTCATCATAGGTCAAAAATGGCGTCATAATTTTAGGGTACTTTTTCATTTTTTGGCGGGGGGGGGCAATAAAACGGTGGTTAAATGGGGGGTGGTTAAATCCTCCAATAAAGCGGGGGGGGGCATTTCCAGACCGTGCACAGGTCTGTAGTCGTACTGGTCAATCTTCAGCGTAGTGCTTAATGTTTGGCGCCTTTTACGTTTACAAAGAGCGTGATAAATTACACTATTATCACTGTTTTGAGCATCATTCATTAAAAATAATAATGTAATTAGGGGCGTAGCCAGGTTTTGGAAAAGAAGGTTGTTCTCCATGCAAATTTTTCGAAAAGGGGGGGGGGTTGTAGCTGTAGGCATACCTGGGCAAGTTGGTCCGGAGTGGGGGGGGGGTTAAACCCATAGATGTTTTGGGTTGGGGGGACAGAGGGGTCCACCCTCCCTCCCTCCTAGAGCCAAAATTTTGGAACCCCGAAAAAATCCAGCCCCCCCCAAAGCTCGAGGGCAGTCCGGCCTGACCCCAGACCTGTGCACTGCCCCCCCGGGGTTAAAACGGGAGGGGGCAATTCCAAAATGGGGGGCACGGGGGGGCAACTTTTTTGAAACAAGGGGGCAAGCAGGGGGGAAAGAAAAAAAAGAGAAAAAAAAGGAACAAAAAAAGTAAAAATAAGGTAAAAATAGGTCTAAAATGGCTTAAAATACATTGAAATAGGCTAAAAACTGCAAAAAATTCGCGATGATGGCGTCATCATCAGGTAGAAAATGGCGTCATAATTTTAGGGTATTTTTTCATTTTTTGGCGGGGGGGGCGATGACGACGAAGAAAACAGGAGGGGGCAAATCCTCCAATAAAACGGGGGGAAGAACTTCCAGACCGTGCACAGGTATCTAACCCCCCTCCTTGCGAGGTTGACCCCCTTCCCGACCAATTTAGAAGTATAATTTTTTGTTTACTGTTAAAAACACGGTTCTTAGTTAAAAACAGAGTTTAGAATATCACTTTTAGGTCTAAATAGGCTGTTTACACATATAAAATTAATATTAGACCTAAAACACTTAAATTATTGATTTAAAAAAACTTTGTTTTAAAATGGCCCCCTGAAACCCCTCCTAAATTTGAAATCTCGCACCTTAAAAAGACAGAGGGGATCCGGACCCTTTCCCTAAAAAATTTTAGCCTTCCCGCCGAGAGTGGACTCCCCCTAGCGAATCCGACCAGAGACGTTATATGGTTAAACCCATACATTGGCAAGTTGGTCCGGAGTGGGGGAGGGGGGAGTTAAACCCCAGATTAGAGGGGAGGGGGTTGAAATACGAAGAAATCGAAAATACCCATATCGTTTTTTCTGGAGTGAATTTTACCCGTATCGTTTTTCGAATTTGAAAAACAAAAAATAGGTAAAAAAGCGCTATTTTTAGATCAAAAGCCATTTTTATTGCATTTTTGAGCTTTTTACTGTTTAAACATTCATTTTTACCAAAAAAATGTATAAATGCAGTTAGAAGTCATTTTGAAGACATTTTTTCGATGACTGCAACATTTAGGTTTTTTACTCTGGCAAAATCTAAAATCTTAAGTCCACTTCGTGCAAATTTTTCAAAGGACAGAGATATACAACTTGACTTTTACTAATCTATGAGCGTTTTTTTAAACTTTCAAATGTTTATATATTTTTTTTTGATCAAAACGCTAAAAATAAAATCAGAAAAAAAAAACCGTAAATTAGCAAAAATTGAACGTTTTAGTTTTTTATTTACATTTTGGATGAAGTATAAAGTAAATTTAATGGGGGGGGGAGTTCACACCTCAGTGAGATTCTGTCACTCACCTTTGCCACTGATTTTTCCAGAAGTGGAACCCAGTCATGGTTTCGACGTCCAATTGCGAATACCATTCGCAAACTCCCGCTTCTCGCGACCGTGGCAGGGAACCCGAGCGTCCACTGCGCAGATGTCCATTAACCGTCGAGTTCAGCTTTAAGTGAGACCCTGAACTTCCTTTGGTTTATACAAACTGTAATGTAACTTGAACACAATCATCTACTATCAAGATGTCTATTGACCGCTAAGTTTCAGCTTTCAACGGTGGCTGGTACAAAAGTAATAACTATATATTTGTAATGAAGTTTGCATACGGCAATCCACTATGTCCATAGGCCGTTGAAATTCAGCTTTAAGTGATAAACGCACTGCAAATATTTTAATGCTCCTAGTGTAATAATATGTCTATAGGCAGAGACGATAATTAACATAAAAAAACTTGTTCTTTAGCACTGTTAGGTTTGTATATGGACTCGTGGATGTTTTTTTTAGCTGAAAAATATAAAAAAGAATTTGAAACCCCTTCAAAACTTTCGAGCGTGCCGAAACGCTTGAATTACATTCTGTGCTGTTTATTTAGTTTCAATTCTAGAAAAAAACTATAATAAAAAGAATTTGCAGAAAATCCTAAATTTTGAAAGATCCTTTGCCTTTCTCTAAACCCCTATAATTTTTTTGATTGTGTTTTTTTAGGCACAAAACATTACTGTTGTCATTAAATTTCTCTTTCAGCATTGCCTAAAATCAATGTGTGATTTCGTAATTCTAAATTAACATTCGGGCCAGTTGCAGCAAATTTTCGCCCGATTTTATGGCGACTCGGTCTCTTGTAGAAACAACAGTAACAAAAATATTTAATCATATATTAAAATTTATAGTATTATTATAATGTTTACTGACGATATTACCTGAGCGGAATATTCTTGAGTAACAAATATCCGTTTGACAAGTTGGAGAACGCTCAGCAATAAGTGCCATAGCAGAAGTCACCCAGCAGTTACCCAAATATCCTTTAATATTAATAACGCTCATTAAACTTAAATTAATATTGACATAGATGAACACCCCAAGGGGGGGCGGTAGTGTAGATTCCAGCGCCCTTAGCCTCGAAATTTCGGGGCCCCCCCTAGAAAAAAATCCAGCCCCCCCCCCTCCCTCCAAATTTTCAAATATTTTACTCCTGACCCCCCTCTAGATTTTAAAAATGACCCCCTCTCCCTATAAAGAAAATTTTAAGTACTTTGTTATACTAAATTTTATTTGAAAACAGAGAATTCTTAACCACTATTCTAATTATACCCCTCTAGGTTTTGAAATCTTCCCACCTCAGATCAACCCCCTAGAAAGCTAGACTGACCCCCTAGGACCCCCCTACAAGATTTGTAAATTTCATTACGGGTAAGACACCTAGCTTTTGACCGAGTTCATCTATATTTTTAGCGTTTTGATCTGAAAAAAAAATATATAAACATTAAAAGTTTAAAAAAAACGCTCATAGATTAGTAAAAGTCAAATTGTATATCTTTGTCCTTTGAAAAATTGGCACGAAGTGGACTTAAGGTCAGTTTTTGCCACAGTAAAAAACCTAAATGTTGCAGTCATCGAAAAAATGTCTAAATAACTTCTAACTACGTAACAAACATTTTCAGAAAGTGAAATATTTTAAAACAGTAAAAAGCTTACAAAATGCAATAAAACAGGCTTTTGATCTAAAATTAGTGTTTTTTACGTATTTTTGTTTCAAAATCGAAAAACGATATGGGTAAAATTCACTCCAAACGATATGATCTTGGTTTCTTTGGATTTTAACCCCCTCCCCTAATTTGGTTGAGCTCCCTCCACTCCGGACCAACTTGCCAATGTATGGGTTTAACCATATATGTTTTCGTCGGATCCGCTTAGGGAATTTCCGCCGGGTGGAAGGCCAAAATTTTTGAGGGTTAGGACGCCTCTTTAAGGTGCGAGATTTCAAATTTAGAGAGGGTTAGGGGTCCGATTTCAAAGCTGACTTGCGGGGAGGAGAAAAAAGAAAGGGGAAAAAGAGAAAAAAGGGACAAAAAAAGCAAAAATAAGGTAAAAATCAGTACTGAAAATATGGGGGGGGGGGCAAATTGGTGAAGCGGGGGGGGGGCAAATCCTCCAATAAAACGGGGGGCATTTCCAGACCGTGCACAGGTCTGATTTTATAATAAGTAAGTAAATTAAATTAGCAGACCTTGCACTGCCCGAGTTCCACCCCTCCCGCACGGTTTTACGGAGAGTATTTCCAAAATGGGGAAGAGAAAAGAGGAGAAAATGGAAGGAGAAACGGTAACAAAAAGCAAAATTTAAGTAAAAATAGGTCAAAAACAAAATAAATTTTGCCAAAATTAATTTCATTAAACACTGCTTAATATTTTCATTTGGGGGAGAGGGGTAAGCCAACAGGCGCCACGGGAGAGGGAAAAGAGCATTTTCAGATATTAGACAGGTTTGATGAATTGGTCAAAAAAAATAAGTGAGATTTTATAAAAGCGTTCTTTAATTAGCAGAAGGTCATCCAAAATTTTACGAATTTTTGCACATTTCAAAATTTTAGGGGTCCACAAGTCACAACCCAACTATAATTTTCTA